>JASDQU010392663.1:0-10946 GCA_032191745.1 Picea mariana | reverse complement strand
TCATAGGATTGTGGATGGACAACCAAGGATACTTTAAGGCTTCTCTTTGAAGAATATGTATTGTATTTCATGGCTGCTATCATGGATATATACTTCATCATTTTCAATGGATCATAGGATTAGCTCCCTCCTAATCCTTGTTTCATGTATGAGTGCATATAATCGGCTCCCTCTGTCTAACAGAGTCCACGCTTCCATCTGCATCCTTATTGTCTTCTGCAATATATAATTGGCTCTCTTTTCTAACAAATTCCACGCTTCTATCTTGTTGTCTTCTACAAAATGTCATAAGTCTTTTTCCAATTTCCTCTCGATTGCTGACTTCTTTCTGTCTTTGCTTCTTCTAAGTCTCTTCATGATTGATTCGGCTTATCTTGCAATAGCTTCCACATGATTTGTATTTCATCCTTTCATGTGTATTATCTAATGATATCCATTATTATCTTGTTGTTCTTCCATAGGTATAGTTATTCTTGGAACACATTATCTTCTAAGAGATAGATATACAAGATATGTACAGAGACTATGCAAACAAGATATGTACAAGAAATGAGAAGAGTTCTGTTACTTTAGAAGAAGAAGTCTCTTCCATCCTGCTTAGTCTTCTTTGTAGGTTCCTTTTCTTCGGCAATTGATGCTTCGTGTTTCTCCTTCCTTTTCTTTAGCTCGAGACAATGATTCTTGTAGTGACCATACTTTCGACAGTTGAAGCATTATACTTATGAAATGTCTTTCTCTTGATTTGGCTTCCTCCTTGAACCAAACTTCCTTTTGTTTCTGAAGTTCTTGAATCTTGTTGTGAAGGTTTGATCATCGTACTTCTTTTTGGGTTTCTCTTTTGCACTGATCCTTGATTCTTCTTGAGCACAGCAAGTCCAAAGTTTTTCAAATGTTGGATACTCCTTCCTTGTGTTCATGCTTGCAGCAAATGCATCCCAAGTCTTGGGAAGACCATTGAGTACTATGTTTACCAATTCCTTCTCTAAGATGATCTCTTCAATAGCTTGTAGTTGATCTCTTAACTGAGAGATTCTCACAAAGTATGATGTTATGTTGTCGTCGTCATTCGTCTTCATGTCACGGAGCTCATTCTTCAGACTCGTTACTTGTACAATGTTTCTGACTGATAAGATATTTGTTAGGGCCTCGTACATCTTCTTCGATGAGTCAAGATGGCAGATGTAGGGTATCAAGTGGTCTTTTATGGATTCCATTATGATACTCATAACATTAATGTCATCGTCTTTGAACTTCTCCATAGCTGCAACATTTTGTGGTTCCTTCTCTTTCCCTTCTTCAAACTCTGGTTTCACGATCTTTCCTTTCACGATATCCAACACTTTATTCTTGGCAAGGATGAGGTCAATCCTTGTCTTCCACGCTCTGAAGTTAGAGGCTCCATCTAACTTGTTCTCTGACTTCATAAAATAAGTCATGGCTGCTTTGACTTGGTCAAACCCTAGATTTGATCACAAACTCAAACTTCATGTCTTGTCTTGCTGAGAGTATCAGGAGATGCGCTAGGCTAGAGCACACTGATCTATCTGGAGATTAGATCAATCCATTCACTTAAGGTGCCTCAACAAGAAGATTAGGGTTTTTGCAATTGCTCTTGCTAGTAATTCTAGCGGTAGTGTCTTGGAAGCTGCTTATGTTAGTAACCCTAGCGACAGTTCCTCAGCGAGCTCAATATCCTAGAGGCTATGTTTCCTTCTAGCATTTAGACTGAATGAAGGAGGTGTGGGCCCATAACCTATTAGAATATGAAAGATGTGTGCTCGTTTTACCATTGACAATACCCTTGTCACCCAACCATAGGCCAAAGCCACCCTCTGAGCACCTTAACCTTGACAGAGAATCATTCTGGAAGCAAACCCTAGGCTAGATAGCCAAACAAAGGGTAGCGCACCTTTCCCCAAGGATATCGCACCAACAAGAGTTGATCAGATAGTCAAAACCCTAGCCAAGAGATAGTCCAAGCCAAACGTGATCTTCTAGTTGCAACAGTTGCAATGGCAGCTCTCCTCAAACATGCGCACAAGACTGGGCACTGCAATTCTGAGATTGCCTGCTAGAATGACAATTGGCCTCCTGTATTTATACTAATTCTCGCTAACTGCCTGGGCTGACTTCTCATTCTGGGTATCTGTTTGTTCAGTGTATATTATTATTCTTGGTCGACTTCTTCTCTTCGAGGCTAATAACCTAAGATAAATTATCTTCTTAAGAAGACAAGTCTTCTAGGGTTATTAGCCAACCCATTAGGGTTTCTTCTTGCTTCCCAGAGTATTCTATCCTTGTCAGGTTTACACGTGGAGGTAAATACCTCCCGCAGCTACCATAATATCAACAGATTGCTTCTAAGGTCATAGTCTTAAAAATNTCGAGGCTAATAACCTAAGATAAATTATCTTCTTAAGAAGACAAGTCTTCTAGGGTTATTAGCCAACCCATTAGGGTTTCTTCTTGCTTCCCAGAGTATTCTATCCTTGTCAGGTTTACACGTGGAGGTAAATACCTCCCACAGCTACCATAATATCAACAGATTGCTTCTAAGGTCATAGTCTTAAAAATACCCAATCACCCTCCTCAAATTGTATTTCACTTCAATGTTGATTTGCTTGTTGCTTCATCTTATTTCGTGCCATTTGAAGGTTTTCCTTAATAATTGTCAAAGTTTCTTTAGTCTTCTCCATATGTGACTCTATTGTCTGTACTTTGGACTTGTCTTGCAAAAAGTATGAGATACTAGGATCCAAATATCCATTAAGGAATTCAAATGGGGACATCTTGGTAGATGTGTGATAGGTGGTATTATACCATCATTATGCTAAAGCAAGCCACTTGACCCATTGATATTGCTTGTTTGAAGAATAGCAACATAGAGAACCTTCTAAACATTTGTTAACTATTTATGTTTGACCATATGTTTGTGGATGATATGTTGAACTCATAGCTAGTGTTGTTACATTAGGATATCCTTGAAGTCTATGAATTTCCTTCATGAACACTTCTGCCACTTGATTTTCCATATATGTACTTTGAAGGCCACAAAAATGTGCATATTTTGTGAGTCTATCCACTACCACGAAAATGGTATCCTTACCTTCTAATTTCGGTAAACCTATAATGAAATCCATTGATATATCTTCTCATCTTTAATTAGGTATGTGTAAAGGCTGAAGTAAACCTGGAGATTTTTACTATCTATCCTTTATTTATTTGGCAAACCTAACATTGTCTTACACATTTTTTAATATCTTTATTCATTCCTTCCCCCCAAAAAAAAAAATTATCGTTTGATATGTTTCAAGCAACACTGAATGTCGTACCATTAAAGAGTCATGAGACTCCCTTAATATTTTTTGCTTCATATTTGATTGAGGGAATAAAAATTTTCTACCCTTGTACCAAAGGATATCTCTTTTCCACTCCCAATATTCCATAGAGTTCAACCCTTCCTTTGTACATTTTATGTCTAGTAGTATTATCATTTTTCCATTCTTGGTGAGCTTCTTACAACCATGCAAGAATGGAAGATGTACTGGAATATAAAATCAAAGATTCTTCTATTCTAGAAAGGGCATCTCCTACCACATTATCCTCCCCCTTTTTGTAGACTATTTCAAAATTAAACCCTTGCATTTTTTTTACCCATTTTTGTTGTTCTAATGGCAATCTTTTTCTCCAAAAAGTACTTTAGGTTGAATTTAAAATTCCTTTCAATTAGATATTGTTGTCATTTCTTTATTACATGTAAAATTGTTTCCATTTCTTTTTCATAAGTAAATTTCACAAAGTCATTTCCCTTGAATTGTTTACTTTCAAAGACCAATGGTCTCTCTTCTTGCGTCAATGATGCTCCTATTCCTTGTCTCGATGCATCACATTCAAATATGAATGTTTTACCAAAATTAGGTGTTGCCAACACTGGTGTAGAAGACATTACATCCTTTAAGAGTGAGAATGTCAAGGTAGTTTCTTCCGTCCATACAAATGATTTTTTCTTCAAAATAGATGTAAGTAGGCCTACAATACATGCATAATTCTTAACACATTTCCGATAATATCCTGTAAAACCCAAAATACCACTAAGACTCTTGATGTTCTTAGGAATATGCCATTTTGTAATAGCTTGAATCTTTTGAGGGTCCACCTTAACCCCTTCCCTTGAAACAATATGGCCCAAATACTCTTCTTGTTTCACAAAAGCACATTTGGATCTTTTTACATATAATTGATTGTTTTCCAGAATTTGTAGGACTTTTTCCATATGTTTAATGTGGTCTTCCCATGATTTTTTATAGATAAGTAAACTTTCTAAGTTAGGGTTGAAAAATTTTGTTCTTAAGGCTTTGAAAACTAGGAGCATTAGTTAACCCAAAAGGCATGACCAACAACTCATAGTGCCCTTCATGTGTTCTGAAAGTTGTTTTAGGAATGTCTTCTTTTCATAATTTGATTTGATGGTATACTAATTTAAAATCTAACATTGTAAAAATAAGCCACTCCATGAAACTCATCTAATAGCTCATCAATATTTGGAATAGGAAATTTTTCCTGTGATTTTGTTTAGATCTCTATAATTAGGAAACATCCTCCAAGAATTTTTTCCCTAGCCTTTACAAATGAATCTCCTTTATTATAAATAAGAGATAAAGTGATCATGATGTAACCTACCCTAAGTTTACCTAACCACAACTAATAAACTAATAATAAATAAATGTTGGAGCCTTAACATAGGGGTTTAGGGACCTTAACAAGTTGCTTATCTTGATTGGAAAATTTGTTTCCCATTATCTCCAAGAGTAATATTTTCCAAGTAATTAAAAATGATACAACATACATCATACTTGAAAGAGAATTGATACTTGAAAGAGAAAATACAAAGGTTTGACAAGAGGATAACAGACTTAGAAAAGGACCTCAAGACTATTAGAAAATGGTTGCTTTGTTAAAGGATCCATTGGTCGAACACTAGGACTCTCTCACCATAGTTGTGGAAGAGTAGAAGAAAATCATGGTTTATCTCTCAAAATTGGGAGAGAAAGTAATACCATTGTATGATCAACAAGAATAGAGGCACACTTAGACAATGTCTCAGTGATACCAAGAATTGGCAATGAAGGAGGAGGCATTAGCCAAGTTATGATAGTTGTCCAAGAGACCAAGGAACTGCATGCACATTCCATTTGCTACTATAGCAGCCAACACCATGACCAAGACAAGCCTTGGTAAGCTCACCCACCAAAGACTTTTTTCAGTATATTTTGGTAGAGCTCTTTGGTAGTTTTGAAAAACATACCAAAGGCATAGGTTCTGAGATATTGAGACAAATGGGCTATGATGGCCAAGGGCTAGAAAAAATAATCCAAGGAATTATAAGCCATAATTGTAGTTGAACCTAGGGTCAATCATAAAGACTTGGGATTTGTTGGTATGGAGGAAAAAGGAGAGAGCTCGATTGCTACAATTTGTTGTGGGCATTGAGATGCTAAAGCATATAGCTCATCCTTAGAAATATTTTTATTGGGAAAGGCCATGTCACCAAGGTAAATTTTTTGAAACCAAAAGATGTTGCAAATTTGGCATTTTCATCAAAAGAAAGGGCAATTAGAGGGTGAATGTGGTAGCACACTACCACTTCCATTTTCTTGTGGAAAATCACACAAGGGCAATGATGAGCAAAGTTCAAAAATCAATGTGCACCAACACTTGGGGGACCCAGCAAGTCCAACAACTAGAAAAGAAAAGGAAAAGAACAGAGGTAAGCACCAAGCAAGTTATTCCTTGTTTGTAATTGTTGCAAGAATGGCCATCAACATGCTAGCTATCGGTATTTTGAAGTGTGCTCCTTCTATGGGAAGATAGGCCATGCTGAGGATTATTGGTGGAAGAAGCAAACCACATGCCATAAACCCAAATGCTTATGAGGAAAGAATGGAAAGAGAACTTCCACAAGATAATAACTAGTGAAAAGGAATATGAACAAAAAGAGAATGACAATCAACCCATGCAACAATAGGAATTTATGCCATCATTGCAAGTTAATAGGACACTGGAAAGCCAAGTGTTGGAGACTTCATCTACAACTTCATCCAAGGAGTTGTGCATCCAGGGCAAAATTTTGGGAGTTAAGGGGAAAGAAGCGATTTTGCACTTGTAAACAAAGGAGCAACAATTTTTCAAGGAAATTTGCTACGAAAGGCATTTCTTAAATATTGAACGGAATTTCTCCAAGGATGTCAGGAATAAAGAGTGTGATAGAAAAAATAACATGTTGCACCTTCGAGTTGAAGCTTTTGGGAACCAAAACTATGAATGAGGAGGTGCGATCTAAAATGGTTCCAAAATAACCCTCCTACAAAATTTATGAAAAGGACAATTTTGGACAAAGTTTGAAGTCTATGGTCCATTGGCAATCAACTTGGGACCAAAGGCCAAAGGCACAAGAAGATACACTTGTTAGCATTCCAAGGAACCTCTTTAAGAGTGATACACCTTGCTCGATGGGGGAAGGAACCCAAGAGATGGAAAAAAATGAAGCTTGGAAGAAGGGGACAATAGCATAAATCATTTAGCACTAGGGATGAAGAAATATGTTCATAGATTGAAGGATGAAGAGGATTTTGAGCTTGTTGACAGTGAATAAAGATTGTATTTGAGTTGAAGCAATATGTGAAAATACATCTAATGAGTAAGAACACAAAATCTCTAATTGAGTGTAAATCTCCAATTTGTAATAATTCATGAGCATAAACAGAAGCTATCATTTGATGGTTTTCCCATTTGGGTTTCCAACGTAATCTCTATGTCTATGGTGTGATTAATAGTTGTTTGATTGTATTGATTTAGTTAATTTCTTCCATTCTAGTGGTGACTAATTCCAACACCAATTCATTTGGTTGGATCACTAGATTTAATTTCATGATTTTTTGTTGAGAAACCCACATTCTACAACTTGAATTATATCTTAAATTGATCAATTAATCTTGCTATGATTCCATATCACTGTTGGTTCGTATCTAATGTTTGATTGGTTTTGATCAATTGCATGTTTATTATTCAAGTCACGATAAATACCACGGATAGGCATTGTTATTCATTTGCTTTATTGTTGGCATAAAAAACTTGTCTTAAATGTTGTGTGGACGATTAGTTACAACTATTTTCTTTGAATTGTGACATATAGCATGCTACGACCATACATTCTTCAATTACAACATTGTATTTTCATTGTGTTTTTTGAGCCTTTAGATTTCACATACAACAAAACATCAACAACCTATGCATCGGATCGATTAGATTCGGAGATTGTGTGGCCTATTCAAGCCTCCACAACATTTGTTTATTACCTATAGTCATTGTATTCACTAACCAAGTATTACATAGTAATCACCAAGGAGCCAAAGCATACTCCCACTCACATGCTTTGATCAATCCTTCTAGGCATCCACATGTAAACAAATAGATATATACATATATATTACTTTGGTCATAATGGAATTCAATAATTTTGAAGAAAGTGATGTTAATCAAGTAATTGCTCAAATGAATATTGTAGAGCATGTGTATTGTTTAAATAATAGTGCTAGCATCTTTCTTGTGGTTGGAGTAAATATCAAATGGTTGTAGAGTGCATTATTTATTTGGCACAACAAAAATTTGTAGAGATAGAATTGGAATTGTTTTCCAATGATTGGCCTTGGCACTTCAAGAAAGTAAACCAAGCCTTGAAACAAATCCTAAAAATAGCCATTCATTCATACTTCAATGAATTCATCTCAAGAATAATGATATCAGGTTGATTGTTTAAATTGTAGAAAAAATATATTGTACTTTTACATAGAAGATCTATGTTGGTGAGACAAATGGGCCATATGCTTACCATTTATGGATAATTGAAACCCTTGTTTACTCCAATGTTGTCAACTCCTTGCATGTACTCAATATGCCATGTGTTAAGAATCGTTGTCGAGAAAAGGTAAATATGCCACATGTAATTGTGTCCTCTACTTGTCTTCATCTTCTTCATCCTTCTCAACTATGTGCTATCCATTGTTTCTAGGATTTCAATTCCTTTTTGCTCTCCAGTGATGCACCTCTCATCCATTGTTGTGTCTCCCATGGGTATTGTCATTATAACTACAAAGGGGGATGAGACCATGAGAGAGGATTTAATACTCATGGGAAGCAGATCACTTCTTAAGGAGAGATATTTGGTCATGGCCTCTATTTTCATAGTCTTTGTCCTATAATACATTAGGAAATCTAAATCACTTCTTAAGGAGAGATATTTGGTCATGGCCTCTATTTTCATGGTCTTTTTCCTATAATACATTACAAAATCCAAGATTAGCAACTCAAGCAATGACTTCCCAACCATGAACTACTAGTTCTTTATATTCCATGCTATTGAAAAATGTTGTAGCTAGACACTAGAATGGATAAGCAAGCAATATGAAATGGACGCATTCCTAATATAAAGTGTTTTGATAGAATGCAATGCTAAGAAAGCTAGGGAAATAAAAGATTTCCTCTTACTTATGTCTAAAATTGTTTTGCAAATGAGAGAGGACAATGCTTGCAAGTTGCAATCCACATGCATCTTCACATCTATGTGAAAGATGTCTACACTCAAACATAACGCCTGCATTAATGTGCCTCCAATGTTTAAATATCTCCATTAAAAAATTCAAGATTCAAGTGTATACCTCTAGCATATGATATCTACTTTTTCAAGACATGTTTTTACAAAATCTTCACGTATCTAACTGTTTGTTTCTTTCTACTCTTGAAAGACGTGTTTAGAAACAAAAAGAAAATTCTATTAGCAATTTGGTTTTTTATTTCTCAAATCATTTCCACAACATATATGTGATTATGTTACTCGCCATTATTGGCAAAGTAATCATTACAAATTATTATTTTGAGACATTTCATAATGCAAACACTAGATTGTATGCTAGATTTAGCAATGTCCTTCAAGTTCCAAATCTATGTTGTATGTATTATTGTATGATGGTCCACCATTGAAAATGGTCGCTATCACTTGAGAAATACTCCATTAAGAATGTATAGTAATACTTATCATACCCCAACTTTCACTATTCTATCCAGAGCACGACCTCAAGACAAATAACCTTATGACACAAATGAATAGAAATGACAAACCAAACCATCAAAATAATCACAAGGCGACAAGAAAATGTTTGAAAGGGTGTAAGACTAGAAAATCAATTGTTATCAAACTGGTAAACTATAGACGTTGACAATGTTGTACAACCATAAAAAATTATGTCAAAAAGAGAGMAAGAAAATATAGCCAAGAAAATAATATAACTAATAAGATCAAGAAGACAAAAGATGGACGCAAAAGGCACTAAGCCAAGTCAATTAATGTGTACATCAATAATGTATATACAGTACATATTGCACAACTTTCCTCTAACGGTATGACCGTTAGGGTAAGATAACGAACTGATATTAGAGAGTTTTCAACATCCCCCCTTAATCATAAGTTTGTTCTTGCCTAAAAAACCGCCACTTCTTGACAACTAGTAATGTGTCAAGCAAATATTCAGAGGGCTTAAGATCCTCTCTAAACTATGAAAAAATCGCAGAAGCTGATGTCTTCTACTAAATTGGTGGTTTAAGGGTGACAAGAAACTCATTTGGTGGTTTCAGGATGACCACAAACCGAATGTTTAGCAAAAKTTGATGTCTTCTACTAAATAGTATGGTTTTAAGTTGACCATCAAAAAGAGCTCAAGGCTCAAAAATTTGAAAGCAGAACTTCATGTCTTCTGCTTAATTGGTGGTTTTAAGCTGGCCACAAACTGTCTTCTGCTTAATTGGTGGTTTTAAGTTGACCACAAACTATCAAGAGATCAAGGTTCAAAAAACTATGAATGGTTTCAGGATTACCACAATCCATATCAACGACAATATGATCAAGAATAAGGTTGCATACCAGGAACTAGGCTACATACTTGATCATCTGTTCATGGGCTCTAAAACTTGGAACCTGACTGAAAAATTTAGATTTCCCCCTTGTCAGGGACAAGTGGTTCAAATTCCATTAACCATAATGTGTATGATTTGCACAATGCATACACAAGTGAAGATCGAAAAACTGATCTTTCATATGTCCAACTTTATCAACGAAAAGAGGTCTTCTTGCAAATCCACCCTTCTACAATAATCCAACTCAACAATAGAAAATTTAAATACCATAAAGGGTGTTGGCTTCAGCCAAAAATGTACCCACTTACAGTCATAATTCAATTTCAACAGTATTTGATACTTACAAAAGGAACAACAGTAAGTATCACAAATTGCAATGCATAAAATTCTGAACAAACACAAGTTCAAAATGCAGGAGTTGAATTAAAATTTACTTGAATGAAATCGTTGATTGTTGTTGCACTGATAGGGCTTCGAAACTGGAAGCCTGATTGTTAATCATTGGTCTCAGCGAAACTCTTGTGAAGGTCAAACTTACCAATCCAAGTCATCAAATCCATCAACATCCTTAAAAACAACGTTCATTATCCTAAATGAATTGTAAACCATCAAGGTAGGCTTTGAAACTTGAAGGCTGACATATCCTTACTAAGTTCCCCCTGTCAACTGAAAGGTGAGAAGTCTATACCATCAGATATACCCTCCTTGAAAGTGATAAAGGGTAATCAAAATGTCTTCAAGTGGAGTCTGGAGACTTGATCTTCAACTCATAAGACTATATCAAGTGAGCCCTGATCATGCCCTATATCATCCAATCCTCAAAAACATTCATGTCCATCAACTGTAGAAATATCTCCAATCAAGTATGGTTGTATCGGTGTAGAAATTCATCGATAAGATTGTTCCAATAAATTTGCTTACAAACGCCAATGCTAAGTTCCTAACCATTCAAAATGAATAAGTTTTCGTTGAATTTTATT
>JASDQU010392662.1:0-10946 GCA_032191745.1 Picea mariana | reverse complement strand
TTGTACTGAATAGTCGACTAGCTAGTTGTCCATGTCATCTTCACCATATTCAAGGATGGTGTAATTTTTTTCTAAAGACAACACCTTAAAAATATCAACATGTTTATCAAAGACTTTCTTAATTAAGGTCAACGCGTTGATGATTAACTTGGGGTCTTGGAGCTCGTTGATCCTTCCGTCTAAGTCTATTTTGGTCAGCTTTGTGAATAATGTTTCTTACAGAAACATGTTGTATATTCTAGACTGTGATGACTTGAAGAGGTTTATAATGGATGAACTACATAAAAGACCATATACTGGTCACCCAGGATACCAGAAGATGATCACGACCACCAGAAAACAATTCTATTGGCCTGGAATGAAGAAAAATATAGTTGAGTACTTAGCTAAATGTCTAGAATGCCAATAGGTTAAAGCAGAACACCGACACCCAGGAGGGTTATTATAACCTCTACCAATCCCAGAATGGAAATGGGAAACCATCTCCATGGATTTCATCACCGGATTACCATCATCGGCCATACAAAATATTGCTATCATGGTAGTGGTGGGAAAATTAAGAAATTCCGCTCACTTTATTCTCGTCAAATCAACTTGCAAGGAAATATATATTTCCAACATATTCAGACTACACGACATGCCTAAGGAAATTGTTTCTGACAAGGATACAAAATTTACTTCAAACTTTTGGAAATCCTTGATGACTGGTCT
This sequence comes from Picea mariana, assembly GCA_032191745.1. Taxonomy (NCBI): domain Eukaryota; kingdom Viridiplantae; phylum Streptophyta; class Pinopsida; order Pinales; family Pinaceae; genus Picea; species Picea mariana. The sequence continues at coordinate 10,235 of JASDQU010392662.1, read as the reverse complement.
GGAGACCAAATTATTATTTAACACAACATATCATCCGCAAAACGATGGACAGGCAGAAAGAGTGAACCAAATATTAGAGGACCTACTAAGGATGCATGTAATGCATCAACCTAAAGAGTGGGAAGATTACCTACCACTAGTGGAATTCGCCTACAACAACGGCTACCAAGAATCACTGAAGATGAGCCCTTTCGAAGTCCTCTATGGTAGACCATACAACACTCTAATCAGTTGGAGTAATCACATCAACATAATTACAATTGGACCCGACATGTTGAAAGAAATGGAGAAACAAATGATTCAGATAAAGAAGAATCTAAAAATAGCTCAAAATATACAAGAAAATTATGTCGACAGAAAGAGAACCCCTAGAGAATTCAAGACGGGAGATCATGTCTATCTCAAAGTTAGGCCTAGAAAGAGTTCCCTGAGGATGGGAGCTTGTGCCAATTTGGCAACTCGGTATTGTGGACCCTTTGAAGTTCTAAATAGAGTGGGACCCCTAGCCTATAGGCTAGCACTCCCTCCCACAGTAAAAGCACATAATGTTTTCCATGTTTCATTTTTGAAGAAATATGTACATGATTTTAATCATATAATTGACTGGTCTGTGATCCAGGTGGAATCAAAGGGAGAATTCCTGCCAGAACCTCAATGCATACTAGACATGAAGGAAACTCCACTTAGGAACCGAACCATTGCACAAGTCAAGATGCAATGGAAACACTTTGGCCCATATGAGGCTACGTGGGAAATGGAAGATGCCATGAAACAGGCATATCCAATTTTGTTTACTTCTGTACATACACGTCATGTTGATGTTGAGCACTTTAATTGTCTAAATGAATAGAAAATTAAGGTGTTCAATATAAATTGTCAACCCAGGGAAGTCTGTTATTTCAAGATAATTTTGCACAGTCTATGCTAGAGTATGGAAGCAACACTAATCTAATTGTAGTAGGGAAAAATAAACAAAAATTATCACTAACACAATTATGCTGATACAGCTGGAGTTCTACAGAATTGAAGTCATAGTTGAAATCTAAACTGATGAGTGTATAAGAATCCTGGATTACCTTCTCTAATCTAACTTTATATTTTACTTTTGCAGGAAGAAGTTCTCTACTAATTGTAGAAAGAAATCTACTTATTGCAAGAAAGTAATTCACACTTTTATTTTCTTTTACTTGAAAACAAGATTTTAATCTAATGCAGAAAAAGGGAAAGAAGTTCTCCAGTAGTGTTCAACAATCGAATTTTAATTCTCATGAGACAGATTTATGTGCATCTAATAGGAAGGAGCTAGACTGTAACAACAACTGTATTCTAGAATTGTTTAACAGATAAATCATTCACATTAAAACAATTATTATGGAATTCAAAACAAAGGGGAATCTGTGAGGAAGGTGGGCCCTTTCCTTCTCACTGAATCCTCTCAAAGAAATAGGTTATAGTCTACTAAAGAAATTCAATCCACTCTTCTATTGATTTACCAAAATGTTTGTGTACAATAAGCTTTACTTTACTTCACTTTCTCACAGTAAAAATTTGTCCCTCTAATTACAAAAGCTCTGTTATTTAAAGTCAGATTCATTTAGTTAAAAAAAAATCAGAACAACCTTGAGAATCCTCGATTCTCAAGCTTTTCGTATGATATCATTAATACAAGATCTAGAACTAATCTTGTAAGTTAAAACATGTAATATTAGGTGTTACAGCTTTCAGGATCGGTGGCATTTGTTGCATCAGTCGTATAACAAAAGAATTGGTGCCATTTGTTGCAGCAGTCGTGTAACAACAGAATTGGTGGCACCTGTTGCAGCAGTCATGTAACAGCTTCCAGGATTGGCGCATAGCTGTAACAGCTTCCAAGATTGGTGCATAGTTGTAACAACTTCCAAGATTGGTGCATAGCTGTAACAACTGGTGTAACAACAACGACCATTCTTTAAGACTTGGTTGTTCTATACATTTCGATCATTAGTCGAATCATTTTATGGGTAAAACATGTGAACGTTGCCAATCAAACGTGATAAGTAAATGAAAATATAAAAACAAGATAAATGATTCATACCTTGGGAAAAAAAGGTCTTAGCACGCATTATGTTAGGCATTAGCTTAGAGATGATAAGGTTGAATAAGAAAAAGATGTGATGAAAAAGGGACATTTCTGGGTCCTAACGGTTGATAGATAGAACATCGAGGACGATGTTCCTTTAAGTGGGAGGGAATTGTAACACCCTATTTCCCCGAGTCTGTAAATATAACAATATTGGCCAGAAACTATGGGAAACTCAAAGGTGTGAATGTTGGATTTGATGGACCTTTGTATAAAAGGTCTATGAATGTAAATTATGTTATGAATATGTGTTGCATGACTGCTAGGGAGGGGATGTGCTAAAAGAGACCATGATGGCTAATGAAAAGGTGGTGGAAGGGACCCAGAATGATTGCGTTAACTTCCACCAAACCAGTACATGATGGTTTTTACTTGCTCAAGACCAAAACAATTCTCTGACCCAGGAATGAATTTTCATTAGGATGGTAGGTGGGGAGGCTCCTCAAGTGTTAATGAGGGGGTGGGGCAGACCACCCAATCGTAAATCTCTAAGACCTGACCACGGACGGGAAATTCATGCCACACACAATCTTGCAGGGGGATGCAAGAAATAAAGCGTGGGTGTGGGAATAAGGGAGAGATAGGGGATTGCAGTGGAGAACCTCAACTCTCGAATCAAGACAGGAGAAGGAGAGTAAACTTCGTCCATGTGTATTTTCTATATTGGGAGAAGGAGAGTAACCTTCGTCCCTAACTTCCATTGAGCTGGAAGTAAGAGATTGAATCTCAAAGCATCGTGGTCTAATCTCGGGGGTGGCCAGTGATAAATCTGCTGGGAGTGACTGAGCCTATGGTTGGGTGGAAACGAGCACCCTTCTCAACAGTCACATCACACCTTGCGGTTCTGATAAGTGTTTTATGCCTTGTATTTTGAATTAAACATCATGGATACATGATCATGTTTATACGCCCATAAATGTTTTCTGTATGGAATGATTGCCTGGTGTTTTAGATTGGAAATAATGGATGTATGTGTGTACTTATATGCCATAGTTGGTTTCTATATAAAATGAGTAAATCAGGAGTATGAGTCTGTTCCACTGAGAATCATCTCATCTTCTTGACTCTTGTGATGTGTTGGTTTAATTCCTCAAAAGCACCCTCCCTAGGGGATTGCATCATGTCTCAGAATCAGAGTAAGATCCTTGGTATGGATACCGCTACGGTAAACCCATGAGGTTACCCTGCCCCAGTGTCATAGCTCCTAACTCGGTGAGTTAAGAAGGCACTTCATTCAGGTCAGTAGCCTAGGGACTTTGAAAAGTACCTAAGCCCTTATCCAGAAACTCGACTAAGATTAGGAATAATTTCTCAAGAACCATATGAAGGTTCATGTGACCTGGGTCTGGAAACCCTATGCAAGAAGGAGTTAAATCTCGAAGGTTTCAGATTCGTGGGAGTTTGAAGCTCTGAGAGATTGAATTTTGTTACCCAATATTTGAAAGGATAGTGAGTCCAATTATCGAAAGGGAATATCCTTTAGTTTGGTAGATGAATGGACAAGATCCTTTTGGAAGTATCCTAGTTCTGTCAGAACCAATGGATCTATAAGAGAAGCGTAGGCGTTAGCACCTCGACCCCTTTCAGTATTCGCAAGTAGCTATGGAATCGGGACCATAGATTCCAGGATCCATGGGGAGCTACCTTGACCATCGATCTTAACCCTTGTATAGGCAGGATAGTGGACTCGTCAAAGTCCTGAAATTCCCAAAGTGATCAGAACCGTCCACTGACAGAGGACACATGGCAAAGGATCAACATTTCGTTGAATCGTTGCTGAAGGAAGTCAAAGGGTAGAGTTTCGTGAACTTGCGATACCTGAACTCACAATTCGATCTGAACCATCGGATCACAAGAGGCCCATGACCGTTGATCTGGGCATGGGGATATCAGGAGTTTGGGGTTCAGGATTTAGAGATATAGGTGTTGGTTGTGTTCCAACTACGCGAAATGCAGAGTCCCTACGAGTTTGGAAGATTAAGCCCCTAGTCATGACGAATGGTCATATGAATGAAATATTAAGGGAGGAGCTACTTAAGACCGGTATTTCGAGGAATGGAGAGTCATAGTTGGCTCACATTTGCTATCCTGATACGCGAAATCGCGACATGATCACAACCATCTATTGAGGGGATAGAACATAATCATAGATTTGGCCTTGGACAGAAACCGAAGGTCGGGGATTTGGGGAGACAAGAGTTAGGATCGACTCACTTGCAGAAGTCCCGAAGTCCTGAAATGCGAAGCATCTTATTATAGGTGTGCGGTCACAAAATGTGGTCACATAGGTGAATCTCGTGCCTTGTGCAAGTTCACTTTATGGGGTTTCAATAGGGCCTGTGGATCATATATCAGGATTTCATTAGGAAATCGAAGAGTTAATCCGGCTCTTTGAATGAGAAATATTATTTAATTTCCCATACAAAGCGTGGGGGTGTTACACAAAGTGAGTCTTGTGAGTTCGAGGGGTTCAGGGTCGAATTGTAGATAACCGGAGTTTTGGGTGCAAGATGTATATTCGAACATGGAGCATGGGAGTTTGATAATGCCTTCAGGGGAACCCACAGCCATAAAATTGGCTAATTGTGGAAACGAAACACGGTCAGTCGGACGCGTGATGTGAATATATAGATGGATGTATAATTTCTCACTCTTCCACCCCGAGAACCCGCGAGCATAAATATGAAACTAAGCCTAGAACTAGAAACGGATAATTTAGGGAAAGAACGGGTAAGTATAGAATAGGAAAAATAAAGGAAGCAAAGAAATGTATTCGTCACATAAGAACACTTATTCTGATAATTATCAAGCTATAGAAACACATCAACTATGGGAAAAATATTTTTAGCCATGGAATATAACTAGAGCTCAACAGACCCTGGTTCAACATAAAAGAGATGGTGTTTATATCTATCTCAACAAGCAATAGAAAAAACATATGACTTGGCACATTTATATGCAAGCATTCAGACAGAGTCATCGTAGGTAGAGTGAAGCCTGGGGGTTCAAGTCCGAGGTCGAATTGTAGATAACAGAAGTTTCGAGTGCAAGATGTATACCGTGAACACGAGGAATGAGTGTTCGATGGAACTTATGCAGGAACCTACGGCCATAAATTTTCCAAGTATGAAAATGAACGACGGTCAGTCGGACTCGTGATGTAAAGATATAGATGGAAATGGAATTTGTCACTCCATCATCCCGGGAACCTGCGAGCATAGACACGGGACTAAGTATAGAACTAGAAATAGATAATAGAAGGGAAGAAGAAAAGGGAGAATGGGTAAGTATAGAAGAGGAAAAATAAAAGGAGAAAAGAATTGTATGGCTCACAGAGAAACACTTAGTGTGATAACTATCAAGTGATAGAAAAACAACAGATTATCCATCAAATCAATCCAGAGCTAAGTACCCGAGCATGAATGACCAGTCTTTTATAGGGTTGGAGTTTATTCAAGGTGTAGGGTAGATAGACTCCGCGAAGGTGTTTCATACAACCTGTAACCAAGAGATTTAAATATGTACTATTCAGCATGTGAATTAGAAATTTGTCACAATTGGGTTTGGTGTGGTGAGGTGTTTAAGAGCACACATTTTGTCAAATAAGGTTGCGTACTACAAATAATTTAATTTATAAACAAAATATATGATATTACTAAGCAATTCAAAACACTTAGAAAGCATGGTAGAGCAAAGTCGAACAAAATGCAAAGTAATTATATTGGAAAATTTTGTATTTTTTTTAATTATAGCTGGTTGTATTGTTATCTTAACTCGACTGATATACATTAAAAGAGTTGTGTCAAAGCAACATCATAAAGTTTTTTACATAAGAGGGAATTTATCTTTTATTGATTTCTGAAAATAAGAGGGCATTTAGCTTTTATTGGTTTATGAAAATATAACTAGAATACTAATTACATAGCTTGACATTTTTATTAGGCTATTTTTGAAAGTTTCAAAACTAAAAATGTACAAAACTATGTAAGGCACCACTAGATTTTAAAAAACATTCAAGATAGGTTTTTGTATTTAAGAGGTCTTAAAAAAACATTCAAGATATGCTTTTGTATTTAAGAGCCTCTCAACACTGAAAGGTTGAGAGGCTCTTCTTCAATGTCCATTGGCACCATTTCTATGTAGAAGTTCCCAATATTATTTTCAAGAACATCCTCATTTGGGATGGGTCTTCTAAGATTTACATAATCAAAAATTGAGGGTTGAGTAGGTCCGGGGTCTCCTCGTCTGTGGTCTCATAAATGGAGGAAGGCAATTTCCATTTTGTCCATTCTTCATGCTAAAGTAGAGAGACCAAGGTCGAAAACCATGAACCTTTCTTCCATTTGGTTGGAAAGCCCAACCATTGTTCCTTCCAGCTCTCAAATCTTTGCTTTTAGTTGTTAGAGGTCAACATGTCTTGGTTGACCAGCTTCTTCCTAGCTCCTACGAATTTTCCAGTGGTCACTAGCGGAAGGTTCCATAGGGATTTCCTGAGGGTTAACCCTGAAACTACTCCATTGATTGTCAAAACTGAACAGGAAGAGCATGATTTGTAGAGAACTATAAGTTATTAGACATTAATAGGAAAGAAAAAAACAGACCTGATATATTCTGTTGAATGATCCAAAGAGATGTGTCTATTCTGATATTCTGATATTGCCACATAGAGACTTGATATTTTGAAATGATAATCAACACATAATTTTCTAATTTTCTAACTTTAAATTAATTCTTGAAAAGTATCGTGAGATTGTCTTTGTGTAATGAATGCAAATGACTTCTTTATTAGTCCCTGTCGTAGGCATAGAGGGACTCTAGCGATCGATAAATCGTTGACCTGGCATTAGCTTGTGCATTGACCAAAAATATTTCGCTATTGTCTATTGTTGGAATAAGGGATGTGAAAATATCAAATTTTATATAATAAAAAGTATCATGTTTGTCAAGATCTGATTGGACAATGGATTGGAGGTCTTATTTCTGTCTTCTCTATTCCCAATGTAAAATATGTTTGCATTTCCAAAGTATTTGGTAGTATATGGTCTTTTTGAATAATAAATTTTGTTATGCATTCGTGGAACGTGGATTAATGCTAGCATTAGTTCGAATGTTTCCCCTTAGCATTTTCTGCTGGGTTGAATAAATTCTCCATGATATTGCTATGTCTGATTTATGATTTATTGTTGTGTGCTTCGAGAGAACAGTCCTGCCACGTTGCATCTTTTCTTAAATGCTTGCATAGGCCTACGCCCTTCGATGGTCCTTACTGTCTTAATTGTTTACCTAAGAGCTCTGCCAGTCTTAAATGTTTATTGTAAAGATGCCTTGCAATACAGTTTTGTTCATGGCCAACATCCCTGCTCTTGTGCTCCATTCTTGTTCGTTGTTTCGTTCCATGAATGTGGTTCTTCTTTGATTCAACTTTGCAAAGTTGAGGTCCTGCACTTGCAGTTCGAGCTCTTCGTTGTTGTTCGCTGGTTTGTTGTTCTTCAACTTTGCAAGCTGTTGGACCTATTGTTGCGGTTTGCATTTTTTGAGGCTCTGAGGTCTTCTCATCCTTTGTTAATGGGTAATTTTCCCTGTTCTTGGTGATTTTCAATATTCCATTCTAGACCATTTTTGTCTGTGCTCTTAGTTTATGTTCTTGGAAACAATGCGTCTTCATATGGCGGATGTCGTGTCCATAGTTTTTCTAAAAATTGCAATGCAGAGGGATTTACGAAAAGTAGTTGGGAGCTATCAGAAGATGGAACCATCAGGTGGGGTGTAGATGCAGTGTATGATTCTACTCTGTGGGCCAAAAAACTGTGTCTGCATGTTTTCTTTCTGCTGAGTTAAGTTATGGTTTTATTTTTTTGCTGTCTTTCTTCTGTTTGGTTTAGTTTCTAGTGTTGGTCTGTTTTCTTCTCATCTGCTATGGGAACTAGGGGAATTCAAGTTGAGAATAAGAAGGTTTAAAGATACATACGGGGATTGGTGCGTTATTTTGCTTTTCTTTTTTATTTTGCTAGTTTTTATTTTTTGCCTGTGCTTTTCTCCATTTTGATAGAAACTGAAAGTATCTAGGAAACAACTTCAAAATGACAGTTGAAAAGATGAAAGAGGTAATATATATTGAGTCGTATGAAAAAGATACACAATCCATTGTACATGACAACATTGACATTGTTTTGCATAGGAATGGTCGTTTTAGATTGGATGCATTCTCATATATTGTTGGGGATTGCCTTTTCGATACATTCTAGGTTCTATTTCATTTTCGGTATTCATCGACCGAGCTGCGCAATGGATTGATAGATTATTTCTTGTCCTGTTTTAAAAATGGCGATGTTGAGGCTTTGCAGTCCTATGAATACGAATTGGAATCTGATTTTCTTCGGCAGTTGCATGGAATACATGATGTGACTACGTATTTTTCAAAGATGCGGTTGTCTACATCTCCGTTTCTACCTGCACATTAGAGGGGGCTTTGGGGAGATACATTTTGTATTCGGTGGTTTTCTAACTGGATGAATATATCAATTGGCATATGGTCATTGACAAGAAAAACAAGATATCTACTATTCAACAAAACTGCATCTAACAATCCATATTGCATCTTGTTCCATGATGTCGATGCCCTAAGTGGCCATTATGAACCACTGCTATACATAAAAAATTCCATATGCAATATAGAAGGTCCTCGTATCTACTTGTCTGTTACTTGCAAAGACTTTCAATTGCAATGGAAACATATTTTGGATGGCATAGATTGCTATGGTTTACAGCTGGCAACAAATGTTGTGTCTAGCTATGGAGATAGTCTGTTTAATGCAATTTGTTGTTTGGTAGTAGCCGAGTTCGATGTCTAGTCATTGCATCTTTACACTATACAATCCTTCTGCAATGGGATTATAGGTGACAACGAATAGGCTTTTAGGTGCTTGCATCAACACCTTTGCCCATATCGGGTGGAAAATATGTCAGCAGTTGGAAGTTGGAAGAAATACCTTGTGAACATGGCGCTTCCATATGAAGAAGGGAATATAGAGGGTTGCAGATTCTGTTTGCAATGATTGTCTATGGTATTCAGGGTGAAGATCCAGGTTTGGTCAGCCTCCCCAGCTGGCACTATCCATTCTTGGGTTACCGATTCAAATTACGATCGAACAATTCACATCCTATCATTGAAAAAATATACAACACATATCCATTATGAAACTTTGCTTGGAGATATCGATAGTTCAGGGTTGGGTGTGCATGCCACCTAAACGACATCGAATATGCATACGCGTGGAATGCTTTTTAGTCAAAACGAGAGTCCTCCCGATTGCAATATGGGTAGACATGGCTTGAACAAAAAAAACATGTGTAGAATTCATTTTAGTTGTGATGAGGCCATAGAGGGCTTAAACAAAAAACGTAGAGTAAGTTATCACAATTTGAAAAAAATTATTCATCAAATTCGTTCGACTTTTGATAAGCAAATAGAGGCCTTGAAAAAAAAACGTAAAATAGTTTCTGAGAAACTGGGTAAGAGTGAAATTCATCCCAATTGCCACCAGGTCATCCTGCCCTTGGAGAAGAAATGTAGAGTAAGTTACCACAACTTGAAAAAGGTCATGCGTGAGAGAAAAAAATACATTGCTACACTTCCTTTTAGAGAGAAACTCACATATGACAATGTAAAGAAATTTGTTCATGCAAAATAGAAGATAAACATGTGCACTTGCATACCCTAAAATGGTCATGCAATTGTGGCAGTTCATGGTTTACATGAAAAGTAGGACACAGTTTCTACCCATACTTCCCTGCGAAAAAAAAATGCAGGACAGACCTACATGAAACAAATGAAAGACACTCCTTCCATTGCATGTGCAATTTGTGAACAATTAAATTTTTCAAAAAATAGTAAGTCTTTCACGCTTGATTTGCAAGAAGAATACCTTCAGCTGACAGCCCATGATAAACCATTTTCCAGTGAGAAAGTTTGTCTTCCATGCAAACGATCGCTTGAAAATGGAAAACTACCACAGTTTGCAACCCCTCACCAAATAAGATGTAATACATCACTAGCAGATGTAAGTGCACCTACGAAACTTGAGGAGAGACTTGTCTCTTTGCGAATTGCATTTGC
>JASDQU010392661.1:0-10946 GCA_032191745.1 Picea mariana | reverse complement strand
ATATACCAAGGAGACATTTTCATTTTGAATCATCTTGGACTTGAACATTTAAGTGGGGTAAAAGGAGGTTGCCCCCTCGAAGAGGCTTATTATCTGAAATTATCTCTTTTTCAAGGCGTTGAGTACTTTTCCTGAGGTTTTTCTATGCTATATTGATGTTTGGTTCTTAACACACGGCCTCTACGATTCAGAGGAAAACCTCCAACAAAATCCATGGAGATTCTCTCCCAAGGTATATTTGGTACTAGTAATGGCATGTACAAACTAATTTTCTAGTTTCTTGGCTTAGTAGTGTTGAAAAGAAAGCAACCTCTAACCGAATTTTCCACCCGCTCCTGCATATTTGGCCAATACACATATGGTTTCATATTCGTCATTGTCTTTGTCACACCAAAATGTCCAACGACCCTAGAACTATGTGCTTCTCTCACCAATTGAACCCTATCACTGTGTGCTTCTCTCACCAACTGAACCCTTCTATCTCAGGGTATGCATATTTTGTCCATCTTGAATAGCAACCCATCTTGAAGGTGGTATTCATTTCCTTCCATGAAAACAACCACCCTCTCCTTTATTTTCTTGTAGACACCTATGAAATTTTCATATCCCTAATATTCTTCACTCAGAAGTTCATGAGTTAAAGACTCAAGATGCATTATCATTCCAATTTCTACAATATTCTTTAGTGGTGGTCGAGAGAGCATGTTTTTTATCCTATTTATGACTCTTTTCTGATACTTAATCAATAAATTAAATTGTTTCAATAACCTTAACCACTTGTAATTCCTCACATGTTGCATCTTTCTCTGACTCTATATATACTGAAGGGATTGATGATCTATGTGTATGATATTCTCTTTTCCCAAGAGGTAATGCTTCCACTTATTCACTACTTGTACAATCACAAAGATTTATTTATCATACATGGAATATTCAAGCACTGCTCCATGAAACAATTGTGAATGGTAGCACACATGCCTTCCTCCTTTCATGAGTATTTCCCCTAATGCATATTCACTAACAAAAGGTAATTTCATATTCGGCATGACTAACAATAGAGCATCATTGATTTTCTTCTTCAAGTCTTCAAATGTTATTTGTTGTGTCTTACCCAAATGAAAGCTCTTTCCTTTGGTGGTTATGACATGCAATGGCACTGCTACTGTGGAGAAGTTTACAATGAACTTTCTCAAATATTGAGTTTCTCCCATGAAACTCCTGACCTATGTCACATTGGCGGGAATAGGCCATTGGGTGATGGTTGCAATCTTCTCTAGATCTACCCTTAGCTCTCCTCCTCCAATCATGTGTCCAAGATATATCAAGGAATTTTTTCCAAGCCCACATTTCTATAATTTTCCAATCAATTGAGTCTTCTTCAAGGTTTTTAGTACATGTTTCACATGTGAGAGGTGCTCCTTCCAAGTATTGATAAATATTAGTATGTCATCCAAATATACTATTACAAAATAGTCAATGAAGGTACGTAGTACATCATTCATGAGTCTCGTAAATGTTGCAGGTGCATTTCATAATCCAAAAGGCATTAATAACCACTCATACAAAACTTGTGTTTTTTTTAATGTTGTCTTCCACATGTCTTCTGGTTTGATGCTCACTTAGTGGTAACTTGACTTGAGTTCCATATTAGTGAAGAATTTAGCTTGTTGTAGTTGATCCAACAAGTCATCAATCCTAGGAAAAGGATATATATTCTTGATGGTGATATTATTTAGGGAATGGTATTAAATGCACATTATAGAGCTTCCATCTTTATTTGGCACCATGATGATGGGTAAACCACATGGTGATGTACTGGGTCTGATGACTCCTTGCTCCAAAAAATGTTGTTGTTGCTTCTTTACTTCATCTACTTCAATGATGGACTACTTGTACAACCCAATGTTAGGCAATGGTGACTCTGACAACAACTAAATCTCATGTTCAACCTCTCTCTTGGGTGTCATTCCCTGAGGCTCTTGAAAAACTTCCCTATATGCTTGAATCAGTTATTGTAGTTGTTGATGTTTCTCTCCACTACATCCTTCCAAGGATTCCTTCATCTCCAACTCGTTTCCTTCTCCTTGTTTATTTCCTTCTCTCATAAATAGAAAAACAAACTTCTTTGTATTGCCCATGATACTTTTTTCGTGATGAGAATTGATCAAAGAGAGCTTATATTTATCCTGGTGTGAATTTATGGCATAATCTTTTCCATCCTTGACTAGCCTATATTGATTTTCTCTCTTAAAAATTGCATCCCTCTCGTACAAATATGGTTTTCCCAATATGACTCCACATATATCAAGAGGGACCATATCTACAACTACTTCATCAATAAAGTTTTGATTGATGGCAAACTTAAATTTGCATTACTTGCTCACTTTCAACTCCAAATCTTGCCTTACCCAACCCAAGGCGTATGGGTGCGGATGATATTGAGTCTCCAGCCCAACGTTCTCAACCAATTGTGAAGATATGAAGTTGGATTGTGAACTTGGTTCAAACAAACAATCCACCTTGCATGTTAATTTTAATGCAAAAAAGTTCAGTCATCGCCTTCTCCTCCTTGGGATTGCAACTAACTAATTATACCTCTTTCTGAATATTAGTGCACTTAATATTCCCTTCTAGGTATGATGTTCTCTCCACCCATTCCTCAACATCCACTAGTATTAATGCTTTCTTCTTCTTTTTCTGAAAATATTCGGGGCGCTTCTCAAGGTGCAGTTTCCAACAATTCTCCTCAGTGTGTCCCTTTTGATCGCATACTTTACATTGTTGGATGGAGAGTGTTTATTATTATGTTGCTTCCAAAATATTATTCTCATTCCAATTCTTCTTATTTTTCTTCTTTCTTTGTTGCCTTTGTGGTTCTACTTGCTTGTGGGGATGTGTTTGTTTCCTATGCTTGTCTCCCTGAAGATATCATGCTTGAATACTAGCCTCATCAAATTTATTTGGTCTAAGCAACATCATTTTCCTACGAATATGAGTTAAAAATTCCCCCAAATACTTGACTAACATGTTTGGATTTTTGAGGAGATTTCCATCTAAATTTCTCTCTTCCTAAACTTTGTCGTGAAATCCTGCACTGATTATCCTTCTCTTTGTCTGAAGTAATGCCATAATATTTGTTGGTGTTCCTCATATCCTATTGGATAAAAATAATATTTGATCATGTTTTTGAAAACTTCCCAATCAGTCATTGGTGGCTCATTTCCTAGTGCCATTCTTACTTGCTCACTCTCCCACCATGTCAAAGCATGGACTTCAAGCTTCAAACAAGTGTAACATACATGACACCTAAATACTCTTTTTAGGGATGTGGCATCAAAATTTTGCTTACTCTAATCATCTCGAATAATTTATATGAGTTTATCATCCTCTTCTACTCACCTATAGCTTTCTAACGACTATTACCAGGCTCTAATCTGACTTCTGGTTTGCAATTTATGGCCTCCTAAAGTTCTTTGAGATTTATTGGTTGAGGACCACATGACACCCACGTGGCTCCACCTCACTAGTACCATCCTCAATTTCCTACATCCACGGGGAAAGTTAACCCACCATACAATCCAACGACAGGACATGGTCTTCATTTACACGCAGGTTAGAGGGAAGTTCGACGTTCGGTGCTTCGGTGTTGAAATCCCTCCTGCTTTATGCATGCCTATCCTCTGGAGTCTCGAATTGTCGAAATCCTGAAGGGTCCCAAAATCTCGCCACGTGGCTCCGGCCTTTGAGCCTTTCCACTTACCCTCGTCACATCATTTCAAACCTTCATACTTCCGAAGGGTCCACCCTTGCACATGGTGATGTATTAGATGCAGAGGAAAATATAGGTGGGTCCCGCATACTCCTCCTGCCAAATGGACCAAGCAGGTAAGTGTCAGGTGTGACACATGACAAGGTAGGGATGACATGTGGTCCCTACAGTGGGTGACATGTGTCACATGTTAATGGGAACATAGGGGATATGAAACGCACGAATCCAGGTGATACATGGCATGTCAAACGTGGTTCCACGTCACCCTGAGTGATGTCATCATGCCACATCACCCTGGACTGGTAACCTTTCAAGCCCTTCAATCTCATAGTTAATGTGTGTCCATGTAATCCTTGGATCTATGGCCTTCATTACTTCGTAACTTCTTCATTTGGGGAATTTGTTGTGTGACTTCCTCCTTGTTCCTAGAGTGGTCAGCGTCGAGCTGACCATGATATAGATCTAACAGTTAGGGGAGATCCAGAAGGGTCCCTATATCTATGTTCCTTTTCACTTCACAACTTCGGCCTTCGGGTGTTTTGGCATTATGACCACTCCACTCTCTCGAAGTAAAAGTTCGTCGAAGTACCATACGCATGTCCCTCTACTGGTTGATCGAACAGTTAAGAGGGGCTCTTAATGGACTCCCTGGATCCATGACTCTCAGCACTTTGTAACTTCAGTGTTTGGGGATTTTGGTGCTTTATCATCCCTATTCTCCTGAAGTAGAACTTTGTCGAAGTTATCTCGGCGTAAATCCAACAACCAAGGGGACTCCTGAATACCCTCAAATCATTGGCTCGTGTTACTTCGCAATGGGTAAATGGATCAAGGTTTAACGGTGGGGCAGGTCTATCTACCACGGTTAGGGAGACCTCCAGGCTCCGGTCAACCTTATCGGTAACTGTAACTATCAGCTTCCTTCAGTCAGATTACAAAGGGTAAGGTCGAAACACTCCGGAGCTCTGAACTCCCAGAGTTTCGAAGCCATAAAGGCTCAGATCCTTTTAGGCTCAGCGCAAGGTTCCTAGATCTTGGTCGCATGGGCTCTTCAAAAACTCTCATGGGTTACATGATAATATTCTTAGCCATGAGTTGGTTAAGGACACAGGAATGAGCCCTTGGTCATGCGGGTGAAAGATCTAAAGGATTTTCCCTCCTTCCATTAGATTTGAACTTAGTGTTCCCGCAAAGGTAGATTCTAGAGGTTAGCATGACTTAAGTGTAACAACCCTAGTTAAATAATCAATTGTCACAGTTAAATAATTGTTTAAAGTATATTAAGTTTAATTAATTAATTGCCCTGAATTATTAATTGTTTAATGTATATTAATTAATTGTTTAATTAATTAATTAACTCATTAAATATTTGGGTAATGATTTTAAGTTTAATAAATTTTAATTTATTAAAAGAAAACTTAACATATCGAAGGATGGAACCATTAAGGAGAAGGGAATAAGGTGGTTGGCATTGAATGGAGAGATAAGGTGGGTGAGTCTTAATGAAATGAAGAGGCGGTGAATGGGAAAGGGGGGTTATGAGGGGGAAAAACACTCGGGAGAAGGGGACTTTTGCAGGGAGAATTATTTTTAGATTGGAAGGACTATTACAAGGGGGCACCTGTTGCTAGGAGTTTTGGGCTCAGGGGCCAGGAATCCTGGAGCTAGGGAGCCGGAGAGGCTCTATTCCTAGCTGGCTGGGTGGTTAGACAGTTTTGGGCAGTGCATCAAGAAGAGCATCAGGCAGAGTTGTAGAACAACGATAGCATCAGTTAGAGGTATGTATTTTCATTTTTCTGATGTGTTTGATAATTTTATTATAATCTACTCATAAATATTAATATGTTGAATATGTAGTGGATTATTATGATGAATAATGAATGGTTTAAGGTTAGGTTAACATGTCTATATTTAAATTTATGATTTATAAGGCTCTGTTGGAAGAGACCTTACACATGGTATCAGAGCCAAGTTTAAAAACTTGAACCAGGGCCTACCCACCTACCCACCCTTGAGATAGAAAGTTAGACATGCATAACCAAAATTTTAAACAACTAGTAAACAGTCCTTATTGAAGCCTAAAGTAGCCAGAAGTAACCCATAAATGACCCTTGTAACCCTTGGATATAACCAAAACAACCTAGAAACCCTATGCAGGCTACCCAGAAGAACCTTGAAGGAGTGTGCAGACTACCTAGAAGAACCCAGAGAGAGAAGAGATAGTGTAGCAAACACCTATTTTTTTTTTAGCCACCTTCACACCTATAAGAGCTATAAGAGTCCTCACCTACAAAACTTAGATAACATAAACTTTTTATTATGTGAAAGAAAAGGAATAAGGAACCATTTTTTTTATGTATAATTGAATCTAAATCATATCAAGGAAAATGGATTTTTTTTTTTTTTTTACTAAATCCTCCATAATATAATATAGTACCCATTTTCAATCTAAAATCTTATTTATATAAGTATTTTGTCTATATATATATATATATATATAATAAAAGTCCTCATACTCTTTCCTTTTCAAAAAAATAAAAATAAATAAAGAAATAAAAATAAAGATATAATATTGAAAATATCCACTTCCTTATAGAGCAGATGCAAGTAAATTTCCTATAGATGCACAACGCAAACCATTGCAGAGAAAATCTAATCCACCCAATAAAATGATTTCCTTGTCCCTTAATTTGAAATTACGTACCTACTGAACACTTCTCATTTGAATCAGACCAAAACTTGGTACAGTGACAACACTCTTGTTTCCAAAAGCAGATGCAAACAAAATTCCTCTCAAAACTACAAACCTCCTGAGGGAAAGTAAAGATTTTAGACAGTTAACTCCAAAGCAACCTCCCTGATGCCTTCCCGTGTTAAACAATTCTAGAGTACTTTTCTCCTCGAATCTGTAATTTCTCTTTAAAAAAAAACCATTGCCTTAAAGATAATAGTCAACAGACCCCAGGGTTCTTGAGATATCCGTGTACATTCATTCTCATTGAAATAGACCCAAGTTTGAGGCCCTGGAATAGGTGCATTCTAAGAAAACCCTAGACGACCTTCCCTGTGAATACATAGCCCTAACCTTTGCAAATAAAATGGTCCCTGGGGCTCAACCGAAAAAGAAAACAGAGGGTGAGAAATAAAAGAAACGGGGAACCCACAGTGCCCTATGTTGGAACAATATGCAAAAGCCTACCTTTCTTCAACCATCCAGAATACTAAATCCTAGGGATCATGCCAAAACACGTATCGAACTCAGCTAAGCACATTCCATCTCAACATCATCTCAGAATTCTGTCCCGCGGCATTGGGGTTTGCCCATCTATATTAAATCAAACTCAATTGTTACATATATAATATAAATATAAAAACAAAAAAAAAATTAAGAAGTAAAAAAAAATAGGGAATAAAATGGGCCCAACCTCCAGTTAAAGCACTGAGCCAAGCACCTGCAATACAACATAATTCAGTCAAAGCCGAGCACCCGAGCATCATATAGGTCGCATGCCAAATCATACAACACCAATTAAACGGCCAAGCTTTCTAGCACCAAGCAACACAACACAACACTGGTCAGTCAGAACCAAAACACCATATGAACTAGCGCACAAGTCAAACCTTCAAAGAACCCCAGTGCTGCAGGAGAGCCCTTTTACCAACACGCAGGCAAAGTGCAAATAAAATGGGGCCATGGGCTTGGATTTAGACGTGGTCATGGATGGGGTCTGGAAGAGGACAGGAGCTTCCATGACAACCGGATACATAGGGCCTACTACCTCGAGAAGAAGAGACGGTGGTTGGAACTAGGCTGTGGGCTCTTCCCTTTGCCATTGTGTTGGCAATCGTCAACTTTAGCATAGAGGTAAGCGCCAAGCCACCAAAGAGGATCCACAAGGAAGCCATAGGTCCAGAATGCACAACAAAGGAGAAACCATGAGAGAGAGAGGCCACCGACGGATGCGGGAGTGAATTTGATGCTTGGGTCCGATTAGGGTTTGTGTGATTGTTATTTTTATTATTATTATCAATTTAGCTTGGGCGGGCGGGAAATGGGGAAGGCAGGCACGTGGGCCTCATGCACCCACGATGCCCGACTTCAATTGAAAATTTTTAATTATTTTTAATTTCTTTTAAATTTAATTATTTTTTTATTATTATTATTAATTCTTTTAAATTTCTTTTAGATTAGGTTTAAAAAAAAAACTTAAATTGTTTAAAATTTGTTTAAAATTTTTAATTATTAAAAAATAATAATAATAATAATAAAATAAATAAATAAATAAAGTTATAAAAAAAATATTTTGCGGTTCATGGGTTTTGAACCCACGACCACCACCAAGCCCAAGTGCCTTGAAAAAGTTCCCTAACACCAATGCGCCATGTATACGCCTTTACAAAATAAATTCATATATAAAAATAAATTAATTATCAATAGTAATAAAGTATTATCCTGAAGTATAATCTCCAATTATCCAAGTTAACCAAGCACTGAGTTCCATGCCCACAACCATCGAGCCAAGTGCCAAGCCCTTTCCATTCCATTCCACAAGCCAAAGCCAAGCACCAAGCCTGCAAGGGAGCATAATGTGCACAACGTATTAACATTATAAAATTTTAATGTTAATAATGGGTTTGAAACCTATGTTATTAATCATATATATATCCCTATGATTAATCAATCTAATAGTGTAACTTTATAATTTATAAAGGTTAAAAGTCCTTGTAGAGTAGCAGGAGTTTGATGCATGTTATGGGAAATAGTCAGGGTATAACAGAAAGCACCATATAAGGGATCTGATGCACTGTGGTGAGTGTGGTACAGTGCTAGCATAACTACCAAGTAAGAAGGTCAATAGTTTTCTTAGGTGAAGACATCAAGCTTAGACACTTTAACCCTAACCTAGCCACTTCCCCTAAAGAGAGTAACGTCTGTTTACAGACAAGTAAAAAAAAAAACTTACGCCTAACCCTGTTTTCTAGTTTAAGTTGCGCAAATGTGAATTGTCCTAGACTCACCCTGACAAACTTTTGGTCAATGCAGATTCAATTATACAGGATGGTCAGGACTTGAGGAAATCGAGGTAGAGGGGCGTCGTCGTAGGGACCACTAGCGCCGCCACCACCATCACCTGAATTAGCTCTCATTCTATGCTCTTTGGAGGCCATAAATGAGACTTTAAAGGGGTGTCAACCAGTAGGGATTGAAGTGGATCCCCCACCATCTAGAACGGGTAATCCTGAAGCATCAAGGGATTCAAGGGGAGGACCTCCACCCGAATACATCACTAGAGAACTGCAGAAGATCAAACTTCCAGAGTTTGTCGGGGATCGTGCCAGTGAACGTGATGAGGCATGGTTGGAAGGCATGACAAGGTGTTTCACCTTAAGATACTATGCATCCACATCGAAGGCAAAAATAGCAATTTTTCAGTTGAGAGACAGTGCCCTGAACTGGTGGGGCAACCTGGAGAGGTAATTGCACCTTATCCTAGACACTGTCTCTTGGGAACTTTTTGAGGAGAGGTACCGAAGGAAATATCTACCATCTTACTATGAGGAACAATAGGTGGGAGCATTTCATGCTCTAGTACAGGGAAATGGGACCATAGAAGAATACGAGATTAGGTTTATGGAATTGGTCAAATATTTTGCATACATGGATAATGACCAACGACAGGCAGAATGCTTTGTTTATGGGTTAAACCCTAAGATAAGGGCCATGGTGCAGATGTGGAAACCGTCTTTAGTAGCGGAAGTAATCGAAAATGCACGTTATGTTGAGGAACACATGAACTTAAATGGAGGTATGAGGTTGACCTTTCCGCACCATCCTGGATTCGTGGGGAAGACCCTTGGGACATTTTCCAGGGGAGGGAGCTCAAGGCCACCTCCATATGGTAATAGAGTCACACCAAGGACAGTTTCCATAAGTATTTCAATGGTAGCGAGTTCAGCATCCCGTTCATCACCAACGATGCAGGTAGGTCCATGACCATCTCAAGGAGCAGTTAGTAGGGGCAGGGGTTCCAGGGGAAGGAACTCATTTTAGAGGCAGTCACAGAGCAGTGCATAGGTTCAATCTCATGTTACATGTTGGGGATGTGGAGGACCCCATTACCAGTGTGACTGTCAAGAGTTACAATCAGGATTTGTGCATAGAGAAGAAAAGGCCCCGATGGGAAGAGCAAGTGGTAGCCACCAGATTTATGCAGCAGTTAATAATCACTAGGAAGAACATCAATCAATGGTGGTAGAATCGTCAAGTACGCTAAATCATATCAATGTTAAAATTTTATTTGATTCCAGTGCTACAGATAGTTTCATTTCACCATCTGCATTAGAAAAAAGTGGGTTGGCAGTCTACGAGCATGACAACTTTAAACAAGTCGAGATGGCTTTGGGGGAAAAACAAGCGGTAGGACCTAGCGTTGATAATTGTCTAGTAGACCTAGGAGTGTGTACTACTAGGATGAAGGGGGCACCTGTTGCTAGGATTTTTGGGCTCGGGGGGCAGGAATCCTGGAGCTAGGGAGCCGAAGAGGCTTTGTTCCTAGCTGGTTGGGTGGTTAGATGGTTTTGGGCAGTGCATCAAGAAAAGCATCAAGCAGAGTTCCAGAACAGCGATAACATCAGTTAGAGGTATGTATTTTCATTTTCTTGTTGTGTTTGATAATTTTATTATAATCTGCTCATAAATATTAATATGTTGAATATGTAGTGGATTATTATGATGAATAATGAATGGTTTAAGGTTAGGTTAGCATGTCTATATTTAAATTTATGATTTATAAGGCTTTGTTGGAAGAGACCTTACATTAAGCATTCTTGTAAGTCCGTCCTCGACACTATTGCAGATTTACATCCCATAGCTCTCTAGCTTCTAAGCAGAGGCAAGTTGAAGACCATTCAAACATGGTTTCACAAAAGAAAAAATCACATTTCTACCTTAATCATTCAACACAGAACTCAATCATAAACATATATATGTATTCAATTACCATTTCCATTTCAACGCACAGAGTATGAAAATACTTATCAGAAAACCAGAGTTCGTGAAGAGACTGCTGAAAGGGGTGTCTATTTCCACCCAACCATAGGTAAATCCACTCCTGACAGATTTACCATTGACCACCCCCGATCTAGACCATGATTCTCTAAGAGAGACTCTTTATTC
>JASDQU010392658.1:0-10946 GCA_032191745.1 Picea mariana | reverse complement strand
TCATCTTTATAGCTAAGTATCTTTGTATAACAGTCTAGTACTACTTTGTGTTGTTCCAACCAATCCATCTTGATAATCATATCATAAGAACCTAGTGGTGACATGTTCAGATTGGTCCTTATCTTTTGACCACCTAAGTTGAACTCAAAAT
Organism: Picea mariana; assembly: GCA_032191745.1. NCBI lineage: Eukaryota > Viridiplantae > Streptophyta > Pinopsida > Pinales > Pinaceae > Picea > Picea mariana. The sequence goes on along the minus strand of JASDQU010392658.1, from coordinate 10,795 downwards.
CATAAATAAAGTCAACTACTTTCCTTTTAGTACTTGTTGCTAATTGTACCAACCATGATTTTGCATGCTTCAGTTTCTTAAGTTTATTCAACTCTATTATATTAGGAGTAATGTATCTTAACGTAGCTCCAGGGTCAATTAAAATAGGAATTCAAGTGTCATTGATTTTACCTTCGATTTCTACAGCTGAGGACTGGTGGTGAGCTTGTCAACAATCTATGGCTACATTTATCTGATGCAGGCTTCTGCCCACATCTCCCACTGTTGAGGCTTCCTGCAGATTATAAACAACAATTTTGTTTGCTAAAGTTAAACATGGACAATTCCTCCTTAGATGAGGCTCCCCACACTCCCAACACTTTAATGGCTCACGGAAGTTGTCCCCAAACTTCTTCGTTCCCAGGTTTACCAGTTTACCACTACCTTGTGTCTTCAGATGATTGGAGTGAAAATCCTTCCTTGGGAAACTTTTTGCTGCATTTCGATAAGGAGCTTGCTGGTATCCCTTCTTCTATTGGTTCATTCGATATTTCTTCTTATCCTTCCAGGCCTTGGGAAACTCTACCCGCTGCTTATATTGGTCATAGCACATTCGTTCTTTCCTGAATACCTAACTTAGGGATTTGAGGTTGTCAAACTCAATTATGTCCCTGTAGGACTGTGGTAAACAACTTAAGAATGGCTATATTTTTACCTTATCCTCTCGGATGTATGGTACGAACCTTAGTAGTTCCATAAATTTATTTATTTGGTCCTCCATCATCATCTGTATGAGTCGTAACTCATAAAATTCTTTCATCTTCCTTTCATAATAGCTTTCAGAAAGGTATTGTTTCTTAAAATACTTCTTAAACTCAGACCATTCCAACTATTTCTCCTTTAGGAACTTGGCCAATTTCAGGTCCTGCCACCAAATGATGGCCTTCCCCTTCAGATTGTAGATGGCCATTCTAACCTTCATGTTGCTGGAATAGTTGTAGATCTAGAAGTATTTTTTGATGTCCAACAACCATACCTCAACTTCTTCTCTTGTCCTGGATTCTGCATCAAAGGTAGCTGGTTTAATCTTTTTAAATTCTTGTTCAAGGTGGTCTATTTGCTTTCTTTTTCTGTCTGGTATAGTTTTGTCTTCAACTGAAGGTGTCCCTTCAGAAAAACTGTCTCCTTTTTTTGTTTCCGGTCCAGAATTCATGGAGGCCATTTTGTTGAATTCTTTGTCATTGTTATCATCTTTTGGGATTTTCTTGGTTACTATACTACGCAACATGACTTCATTTATCTTTTGTTGTTCCTACTATGCTTTCTTCAATTTTTCATTGTCGGCCTTGAAAACGTGCAGCTCAATAATAAGATTCCTCACTGTTTCCAACACCTCCATGGGTGAGCTTCCATCACTGTTCTGTCTTGGATCTCCAGAAGGTCCTTACTATGGATTTCCTTCCATCCTAATTTTTGCACCCTCCTGAGCTGCCATAATTTACAAAAACAGAAAGGGCGTTCTATTTGTACCCATAAGATTTATTAGTTTTACATAAAGCAGAATATATACTAAGAAGCTAATGTGGCCCTGTTTAGGCCCATTGTTGTAGCTTTTGATTTAATACCATATGTAATATACCTCAAAAAATTTCTGAGAAAAAGAAATTGTTTGTATAAATATCCTTGAATAGTTCGAGATTCAAGCGAGTAAGCTTCCTGTTATAAAGCTTGAGTCTGAAATTTTGCAAGAGTCCTTACTATCATTGATTGTCATTACCATTCAACTTAAAGTTTTATGATCGATGATAAGTGTTTACTCCTAATTTCAAAGTTTATTTCAATTCCTGTAATTGTACTTACTTTCCTATCTGTTTGTACCCATAACCATTACCACAGTCTTAACAACACAAACGAATTTGGGACTTTATGGCCAAATCCTTAGGCGTTAGACCCTACAAATAACCCATTACCATATGTTTACAATACAAACAACTTTGGGTTTGATGGCCTAGGCCTCATGCGTTAGTCCATACACATAATCACACGATGAAAACGACCAAACAAACTTAGGTAAAAGTAGAGTATTAGTCTATACTCCTCTGCGAAAAGTTTAAATATAAACAGACCCCTATAGTTTTTCTTTTAAAAATATTTGGATATAGGATAGTGGTTAGGTAAGGCCTTCTAGTTAAACTCAGAGTACGAATATTTCATAATCCTCCGATCATATTCAAATTCACTGGCACCATTGGATTGCAAGTACTAGGTCTCGCATTTACTCCATATGCCCACTGGTTGTGACCATGAGCCTAATAAATATGCCTTTCACACTTGGGCATTTTGGCATTTCGGCCAGTTGCAATCCCCGAAATGGGGCCAGATCAACGGTTCAAAAAGCTCCATAATCTGATCCCATCTTTTCTTAATCGAACGACTGACGGGGTTTTCGATGTTTTTCCCTTCGAGTCATCATGACTCCAACATTATAAAATTCATGATCACCAAATCTCTGAAGTGATCGGAAGGTTCACATAACCCACTGAGATGGACGGTTGACGAGATTTCAGAGTTTTTCCTTTCGTGTTTTCGAGACTCACAATAGTCCCTTTCAGCATTTCGTGACTTTATCATTCTTGTCGTGAGTGTCCTTGACACCTCCAAATCTCATTATTCGAAAATCCAAAATGGCGATTAGGTCGTGGTTTCACATTTCACGATTTAATCATTCTTGTCGTGATTAGTTCTGGTACTTAAACTGTGTTAATTCGATTCACTCCAATAAGTTTCCAACATTTCAACCTATAACTTTTCATTCAACATCGGTTGATATAAAGATGTGTAACTACTGTAGATGGTCTATAATAATTCTTGGTATTCTCAAGGTCACTTATGTACTTTAAATATACATATATATATCTTAGTCACTTGTTATTAGGGCTATCTCCTAAAAAAATTCATGACTGTTCAGCTAGTACATGGAAGAAATCTTAGTTAATTACTCTACTGCGATGTGTGCCTTTATATATCAGAAATGCCTATGCACACACACACATATATGTATATATATCTATGTGAAAAAAAAATAAACAGAGGTCAATCGGGTTTTCGGTGATTACAAATGTCGAATACAAAAACAAAACACCATGAGGATTGTCGAATCCCGAAATGAAAAAAAGGTTGTGGGCCCAGCACTTTGGGGTTTCGACGTTCAGGATTTTGGGGTTTACGAACACACGATGCACAAAAAAAATGAAATAAGAAATTCCGAATTGCGAAATGCGATTAGGGTGTGGGCCCAACAATTTTGGGTTTGGCGGTTTACTAACTCCCGATGCAAAAAAACTACACAATGTCAAACGTCGAATCATGAAATCACGAAAAGGTATGGAGCCCAGCCAATATCGACTTTCGGTGTTTGGTAATTATTGATGCATGAACAACATAAAACGGTAATCGCCGAATCACGAAATTTGATCAGGCTATGGGGCCACTTCAGGTTTCAGTGTTTGCAAGAACAAAATAACTCCACACAACTTGAACCAATAAACTCCGAAATGCCGAAAAATGAAAACATGAATAGAGTTTACAAACTCAGTAAAAAAGCACAGAGTGACAAATTCAATTCAAAAATTGTTCTGGATCTTCTTAGGGTTTTCGCAAATTTCTAAATTCATTATAGACTTTGACTATGGAAAGGGTAGACCACTCTTTAAATAAAATAAGGGAAGCATAAAATCTTCTGATAGGCATCAATTCACATGATTGTTTTAGCATCTGATAAACACAAAGGGGTTTTCCATATTTCCTTAACTTTCTGATGTAGATAGATTACTTCCAGTTTGCATCAATACGTATATATGTGTATAATATATGAGTGCCTAGGTGATCCATAAGGTTCTTTCTATTTCATATTCCTCTTCAGTTTTTAAATGTAAAAGACAGGAAGTCTCTTTTAAGATGCATGATTGTTTTGAATTAGCGATACATTTAAATATTTCCTTTCGACACAAATTTACTCAACTCTGATTGCTCAAATTTAGATCTATTTAACACTTTAGTCACAAAAATAAACTGATATCTATACAGATTGGTATTCTTTAAGAAATACAGAGTATCCTAGCATTTCGACTTCAGATTAAGCCTATCCTGTAGATGGATCTGCTCTCTTAAACTCAAATCATATTTAAATAAATTTGCCTAGTATTCCCGATTTTTGGGAGGGACCACTCCAGAATTTAGACTATGTTTGTAAATTTAATACCACGATAGATATCATCCACTGAAAGAATTATTTTGATTTAGAACAAGTAGATGCATAATATCAATTACACACAAAACATCCAAGGTTAGAGTAAGGAAAGGTTTACATATTTGAACCAGCTTGCGGAAAAACAAAGGGAACAATGATGTTCCTCCCAACCATAGAACAGGGCAGCCAAAGTACTTTCCTGATTCACCCCCTTGCCTGACCATGAATCCATGAGGGCGAACTTGGAAAAGCTTTTGTTCAGCAATGTCCTACAGCTCAAGCAGTTTTCCCTTGCATCACACTCAAGAAGTGTTCATAACAACAAGTAAATCAAAAGTCTCCTTTCCCAGCATACTTGGTAGTGTCTTTCCTCCTCTCATATGCTATTTATGATTTTCCCAGGTCTTTTCCCTCCCTTTGGAATTTTCACAGCTTTCTAAATCCCTAATTTTCAGGGGCTATCAATGGACAAATCATTGATTTGCCACTTGTAATAATCATCCTAGAGGTAGTTCCAACATGTTCCCCACTCATGGAGTCATGGTCAGTTAAATTTAACATGGTTGTTCCATTTGTCCTCCTGCAGTCAATATAAAATGTTTTGTTTCTATACAAGTGTCATAGTCAAATAGTTAGTTGGGTCAAATTAGGTCTCTGCCCAATAGTCAAAATAATTAATTACAATTACCAAATTCAAAATTTGGATCTGCCATAAATGGAAATTTTTTTCCAAATTCGAATTTACTAAACACAGAATAAATTTCCAGCAATTTTAAATTTCAAAAATATTTTATTTTTTGGGGGTTGTCACAAAAGAGATTATTGTTTCTTATTGTTATGAACACTACTGATTGAGTGTGAGGCAAGAGGAGTTTGTCGATACTAAAAGACATTGTTGAGGAGGAGTTTCTGAGTTAGACCTCATGAACTCATGGTCAGGCTAGGGGGTGAACTGGGCAAGTGAGTTGGCTGCCCTGTTCTATGGTTGGGAGGAACATTTTTTGTTCCCTTTGTCTGCCTGCGAGTTGGTTTAGATATGTTTCTCTACCCCTTCTCTGTTTGAATAATTTTATATCTGATGCAATGTATTTATTAAATCTGAACTAAAATGATTTCCATTTTTGTTTGAATTGTTTTATATCTGATATGATGTATTTATTAAATCTGAATTGAAATGCCTTCCATCTCTGTCAATGATTAATCAATGATGAAGTGTATATGTTAGATTCAAACTGATAGGATAATCTAAATGAAAACTATTCGAGTGTATATAAAACTGTAATATGCCTCACAAATCTAATCTTGAGTGATTTTGTATGGTTGGATTAAATTCTGGATGGATGTTAGAAGTATTCTTTTAATTGTTATGATAGCTGTAAGGATTTTGCATGGATAAATTCTAGAAGTAGTCACTACTATGAACTGGGTTACTGCTGTACGAGAATAGTTGTAGGAATTTTCCAATGTATTGAAGATTCCTGTATAGAAATATTTGAGTAATTAGAATGGAAACCAAGACTATATGTAGAATAATTATATTTCTGTAAGGAGTTGTATATAGAGTCATGATATTAGTTTTGTTGCAATTATATATTGTATTGTTGCTAGAGTTGGGATCCATTGTGGTAATGGTACCAACGCATAAAGGTACAAGGTTGCAAGAAACATATATCATCTGTAGTAGTAATCGATTTGAATCTACACATTAAAACTATATTCTAGAGCCACAACAAAACCAGTCGTGACAAGGGAAGATATAAGATAAATTAACTGTGGAAATCTTCCAAAGCACAATTCTGGGAATTTCCACCTGTCTCGAAAATCATATGCTTTTAGTATTTAAAAGTATGTGGCGAAAATTCGAGAGATCTGGAAACGAATCCTAAGAATACTATACTCCTTATATTTGAACAGTATGAATTATAATAGAAAATAAATCATCTATAGTCTGATGCCTTAAATTTTTTAAAAGGCTATTCGTAATTAAACTTCCCTATTATGATAACAATACATAAATAGAAGTTTCATAAAGAATAAATTCAAAGTTATACAATTATCGTAAGCATATAATCATGTATTAAACTTCACAGTTATGCGGATAACCAGAGTAGGTAGATAAAAGTCACTTTATATTTCCGAGCATAGATATAGGATCAAGTTACAATACCTAAACTTATCTGAATACTGGATCATAGAGTCCTAGATATTAAGTACATCTAGTATAACATAAGAGAAAGATAAATTGTTCGACCAATTCTCGGTAGATATTATGCCCCTTTAAGTTCCTCTAAAAGAAATTGTAATAATAACCAGACATGTAGGAATTGGTATTTCTCTACCCACAACAACCTTACACTAGAACAAATTTTATTCCATGCGATAAACCTGAGATACTACTCTGTTGAAGGAGAATGGTATAAGGAACCTGAATACCTCTTTCTTAAAGAGATGGACTAGCTTCCATGAGTGAGAAAGGCGTCCAATCCTGTAGAGAAAACCAAGAAGATATTATTAATATCAATCAACCAATAGAATACTGGTAAGAAAGGAATCCAATTCATAAACAGTTCTGTAAACTTTACTCAGTTGATGAATTTTGGATATAAACTCTCCCTCCTCCTCATATCCATGAAAAGGTAGCTGAACTCGAAGAGGTGGAAAGGGTGAAGATTTTCCTAATGGGTACCTAGCATTTAAATCAGAGGCCCCATCATTAGTTTGTAACTAGTAAAGTTCTCTGTTTGTTTTCAGAACAATGAATAAACTCATGCTAAAAATGATTTATTATAAACATTGTACTCTATTAAAATGTATCTTGTATGGTCGCCTCTGCTCTTATCATAGTACAAAAGTGTTTAACAAGTGTTTGATCTGGGAGCAACAAAATGGGAAATAGTGACAAACTCTAGGAGAAAATGGGAAAATCCTCGACTGAAGCTCAGGGCTTGGAGATAATTATATACCATAGATAACAAAAGGAAAAATGAAATCTCGTAAGAGATTTATATGCGTTACAAAATAACCATATTGGTTGTATTAACCATGCCATCCCCTTTGACTAGTTAAAGGATATCGGGGTGGATTACAAAGGGTAATGGACCCAGATATTTTTGTTATACCCTGAGTCCGAAGAGCCAATCGATATGTGGAGAGCATACACTTAGGATGGAATCGAAAGAACTTAAGAAGACACTCGGTGCTACAATAGAGTACACTTTATGTCCTTGTCTTCTTAAGCATAACTATAGGGAAGGTTCAAGATTGGGACAGTATAAGTCTAGGAACCTCCCATTCATGAGTGGAGTCCATCTTTCCCTATGGATTACAACGAGGAAAGCTCACGTCGAACACAGAGAAATACTAATAACCTAAAGATTGCACAACTGTTTATCAAAAACTCTGTTAAGAGTTTACAGTCCAAACATTGATAAATTCAGTATAACACTGAGATATTTCTTGGAGTTATCAGTCAAATACCTTAACTCGTTAGGAAAGTTTTCCAGTGGGAGGGGTTCGTCGAACGCATATCCACCTGGATGAATCGTCGTCAAAAGCATTCAGAACACTTAGAGAAACACTAGGGCATGGTTGTTGGATACACAGAACCAACTTTGCGAATGTGGAGTAACCTCCAAGAACCCGACTACTAGAGATTAATGATAGTCTTTACCTATGCATCGTGATTAGGGAAAGGTGGCAAAGTCCTAGTGGACACATTAACAGTCACAAAAATTCCGAGGGCATACTTTCTGGAAGCCTTAAATTCTTGACATAGATTTCTTTACACCACCTTGACCATACCCAGGTTATTTTCCGTCTCGGTCCTTGGGAAATCATTTTTGATAGATAGACCGGATTTTCGTTACCTTCTAAATCCTATAATCAATTAGGGTTTCATTTTTTTTTCATCAATTTGTGTCAAGAAAGGAAAGGCCTCAGGACAAGGGTTAGTTTGCATGGGACGACAATTATATGTGAGTGAACAATACGCATAACTAGCCTTAATTACCTCCTTCCAAGTCATAACGCTTGCACGCACTGGTGGTCACTCTGATAGTGATGAGTCTATAAGTTCCCTGTCACACTAAACCTAAGGAAAAATATTGTCATTTCCGAATTTAAGGATTCCTACTCATTTTCACTCTCCTTGTAATGTGCCTTACTTTCACGATAAAAATTAATGGCATATAACCATTATGCGTTTGCACATTTAGTAGTGAGATGTCCATAAGGATATAGTTGGGTTAAGGGTAATAATGTAGGTTATGATACGAGCAATTATGATTACTTTATAATCCATTATAATCTATTAGTTATGGAATTGGTGGAATCCATCTCCCTTTAAGACTTAAGTAGGGATAAGGTATGTTAATGATCAGTAACTAATAGATTTGTGGTAAGTCCTAAATGATGAAAGGAAGGGGTATATGATTCCCATGTAGTAAGGTTGAAATCAAATGTATTTTTAATTTGAGAATTAATGACTACAATTTTTTTTTTTATGGAAAAATTGGGAAACATTACACAGCTTGCACAAAGCACTGATATTTACCCAATTAGAACGATTGGGGTTGTTATCACACTGGCGAGAAAATTTGGCTCTCAACACATTCTCCATATAAAGGATGGAGAGTCAGACAACGACAAGGAAATGGTATCGCTTTTGATATTTAGTTTTGTCCTTTACTTTCACATGTGCATGTATGTCGGATAAGTTACACAAATATTGCACTATTCCATGTTGCAGCTACAATTTTTCGATACGTATTCATATTTGTTTTCATCAATGGAACAAAAATTGCATAGAGGGAAGATTCCACTTATGTTGTTCAAAAATATAACAAAGAAGAGGGATGCTAGAGAAAGGGTCTTTCAGACAACCCAGAAAACATTTGTAACAGAGTTGCAAGGAAATATAGTAGAGGATCTAAAGAAACTAGCTAGCTCTACAACTGTTGTGTGTATACATCCACAAAATCATCCTCACTTTGCTTATAGAAATAGCCTTCAACAAATTTTTGTGTCTGCTTAATTATAATTTTTTTTCTAAAGGGAAAGGGGGGGTTTCATTTGTGTATTATATTGTTCAATGTATTAATCCCTTTGCTCGCGTTCCCAAGTTGAAGGTATTTTAGTTGTAGCCAATGTGTACTCAACCCCCTTTGAGCTTGTATGTGCAAAATGCAACTCTGTTTCTTTTGCCTCTGCTTTGATAATTGATGATATGATTGATTGTCTGTGTTGTAGGAAAAAATGTCCATATATATATGGAAATTGCGTGAATGTTGTTATACAAACCATGGGAAACACAACCATGCATTGTACCGTTAGGCAGCCTCTGTTAGAAAATGTGCTTCCTGAGTTGACAGAGTTATCGTATGAGACGTATGTATAAAAAAAGGAAAGCAATGTCTACATGATGTGATAGCTTCGGATACACAACAATTTCACCTTGAATGAGGAAATGCAATTTTTCATATCGGCTGAAGAAGGGAATATATATATATATATATATATATATATATATATATATCAAACTTTGGCAGGAAACGAAAAATACCTTATGTGTCACTGTAACATTTGTTGAACATCCAGATGAATGTTCGTTGGAATTGAAGCATATCTCTATAATCCCCATATATGGCATGGCCTCAGTTATTTTGAACTTGAAACATATACTAGAAGAAAGATAAAATGAATGCGACGATGTCTTTAATTTGTATATCAAATTGTTTGGTGCAAACATCGATGGGTTTTGCTCTATGGAGACTTTTGGGAACTTGCTTGCAACCTGTTTAAAGTATGTTTGGTTCTTGGTTATCTAATTTGTCTTTCAATTTGTATACCATGGAACTCTAATTGCTCTTTGGATCATACAGAACAATATAATTAATTTGTTTTGCCAGGTGGCCCGCAGATCCGGATGATAATTTCTATGACAGTGTGATGCAATTGTACTATGTGGCTTGCTTTAGCAGATTTCCTTGATCGATGAACTTGGTCAAATTATTGTTATGGAATAATTTCAAATCAACGAATATAAAGTTATAGGGCTTAATCGATGAACCTGGTCAAATTAAAATTCAAATTGGTCATTTTTTTGGCATTTTTGCTTATTCGATGAACTTGGCAAAATTAATATCCTTGAATAATTTGAAATCAACGAATATATACTGTGTGAAGTGAAATTGTGCTATGATATTAACAACAAGGTATTAAAATTTAAATTGGTCCTTATTATACTTGCGGTTATAGAATTTAAAAAAAACTTTCCTTTGTTTGCTTCATTTTTTTTAAAATAAGCGATTTAACATCCTTTAATAATTTAATGTAATTCACTTGTACAGTATCAATAATTAATATTAATAATTTAGTATTTCAATATAATGTTTTTGTTGGATCATGTTGTCATTGATGCCAATGGTTTGATTGATTGATGTCATTGATTGATGTCAAAGGATTGATTGATTGATGATTGATGTAATATAATATGTATTGTCCTTGATGAGAATGCATAGATGAAGATGGATCAATGAGTTGTCATTGATACATGATGAAGATGGATCG
>JASDQU010392643.1:0-10954 GCA_032191745.1 Picea mariana | reverse complement strand
CATAATGTGCATGCATCCTATGACATTATTGTTCTATGTAGATTATACAATTAGTAATATTCATTCCCATATTTTTGTAATCATGTAATCAAAATAATTTTATTAATACATATGTCTTATTGAATAACTAACATATAACTATCATATGTCCTCCTCAATTAATATTACAATATCCTTAACTAAGTTATGCTTTCCATATTCCCTTTGTGATCCTATTCGACATAATAGGGCCCTTCGCATCATGAATAGTCCATAAAGCATCAAATTAAAGGGAAAATGAATTATTTTTCACATGTGGACCATATTAGGCCTTAATATAATCTCTAGTGTGCAAGGATTATAATGGCCAACGTTCATTATAAATGTCCCTTGTGATGGTTTCAAACTCAATGCATGATGGCCCATGAATTCTAAAATATTGCTTCATTCCATAAGACATTTGTGTTCATCCTCCAACCATGACTAGAGCCTTCAAACTCATCATTGATGTGGAAAAACTCACAATGGTGCACACATCATATCCATGGGATAAATGTTCCCTTTATAGGGCCTATGTGGGTTTGGGGCCATATATAGGGCCCACGATACATTAAATCATATTTGAGGCCCTATATTGGTGTTCCTCCTCATGCCATGTATAAGGTCCCTAATACCCTTTTATGCAGCGAAAAACATTATAACATCACTTATGAAAACATCATGAAGTGGTTTATGGAACAGATAAAAGGGATCCTGCATGAAGTTGATGGCTAAAAAATTGGAAATTGGGAATTTGGGAATATGCTCTCACATGAAAATGTGTGTATATTATTCAAAAGGTGCACACGTTCCTTTTAAAATACCCTCAATTTCTTTTAAACTACCCTACAAACTACTATGAAGTTTTCCAAATAAGAATTAAAAATAAACATTCATGCACTTTAAAAATGAGCACGGATTAATAATGGGAACACATTATTTTTAACAAAACAATACGTAATATATATAATAAATTTCCACCCGTAAAATGTATCAAGAATAGTTTAGTAATTTGTTTATAATATTTTATCCCAACATCCATTTTTGGCATTATTTATGTACTTGGAAATATCTTTAGGAGATATACAACTTTTATGTTATTAAGTTTCTATGTTTCTTGATATGCATTTCCTTGTGTTCAAAATAATATAAAATTACATCTTTTGACATGAAAATGAATATTTTTAATTTTCTCACGATTTGTTTCCCAACATCTATTTATGTCTCTCCTTAGATAGTTGCAAAGATCTTGAAGTGATCTAAAAAAGTTTTTTTATACACTTTCGTTGTGATTACAAAAATGCTTTTTTGTTTTTTAAAAGAATAAAAAAATAATATTTTCAAAAATAGGATACACTTTTGAATGTTGTACATTGTTATGCAACCATTTTAAATTAAATGTCATATTTAATAATGGTATTAGTCCCTTAAAAATGATTCTTTATGAACCTTTTAATCCCTAATCAAACCTTGAAATTCCATATATGTCCTATAGAGGGAATATATGGTCTTTGAGGGGGATTCTAGTGCCATCATGGAGGTTGTGTGCACCACGTATGGATATGAAGCCCTTAACCATGGTGCAATGAGGAGAACAAGGAAATTATGTCCTATGTGAACCTTCTAAGTCTTATGGGATAGTAACAAGGCCCCGAACCACCACTTAAGCACTATAAATAGGATTTTGGGCCTCTAAGTGGGACATGGTGAGGCAGAACCCCTGACCTCAGGCCGAGATCCACACAGGATCTTTCACTAAAACCATGATAAGGGTTAATTAAACCCTTTTTTTAAGCCATAAAGGACTTCATCTTCGGGAGTTGGAGAGTCTCGATGTATTTCCAAAGCTCTTGGAAAATGCTGAAATGTGAAACCCTTGTTTAAGCCATGAAAGATTTCGGCTTCGGGAGTTGGAGAGTCCTGATGTACTTCCATAGCTCTTGGCAAATGTCGAAACACAAAATTTCAACGATGGTTGAATCCTCCAACGCGTCGAGCATACACCACCTGTTACCCACTAGTTTCGGCTTCCAGGACTTTGAGCGAACAACCAACAGTCGTTCCTTTTCCCTTATGATTCCCCGAACTCTAAAATTTCACCTTTGGTGAGATTGACGGCTATGAGCCTCCCTTGATCCAATGGTCCTAGCTGTATCGGTATTTCGGTAACCGGGATTTTGAAATGCAGCGACCCCAACCACTGGTCACTCCATTCCTTGAACTCCGAAATAGACTTAACGACTCCGATCTTTTTACGATTTCACGGACCGGGAGCTTGAAACTATCGATTCCAAAATCACTTGCCGCCTCTACTTCGCAGACCCCGAAATGTCGGAATGTCGAAATTCCACCCCAAAGACATGTCATGTTTCACAACTTCGGGGTTTTCAATGTAAAGTGCCCTGACTCCTTGTCATCGAAATTGCCAAAATGCCGAACCTCAAAATACCGAAATGCCAAAATTCCACTCCACAGGGGGATCAACGACTCTTGTTGCTTCTCATCCAATGACCACTACTCCTCCTGTGCTTCTGAACGCTAAAAGACGCTCGACCTTAACCTCCTCACAAATCTGCAAGATCACACGGTCCACGTTGATTCTTGATATCAAGTTGGTGGGTTCATCCAACTCCTAACCACCTTACATCTCCACTGGATCCTACAGTCCTTGCGATTTCGCGAGTTCTCCACAGAGAATTCTGACCGTCCAATTCACTTCTCAATGACTTCTGCCCAATGAAACGATCTTCTCCCTCTGTAACTTGATTTCTATGAGACGATTTTGATCTCCAACTCCCTTTGAACACTGCAAAGGTTAAATCCCTCCCCAGCTTTCACTTGCAAACTCCAGCTTCCAAAAGGACCCCTGCTCGCACTCCTTGCAGCAAAATTTCAAATAACGTTTCATTATTTGATTCTTTCACCCTATGCACTCTTTGCAACAGTAGTCTCTCACTCTTCCTACTAGATTTGAAAAACCCAAGACTTCACTCGGCCTATGCACACCTTGCACAACTCTATGCTTCACCTACACTTCTGATGGTATGAGAACAACGATATCTCTCCTGAGCTTTCTGAGATAAAACTCAGACCCTTGTCAACGCACACCTTGTGGACATTCACTGCACTCCTCGCAGGAATCCTCAGGGAGAGAAACAATTGAAACTCATTATTCTTCTCTTTCTGACTTCATACATTCAACATGAAATCACAAACACAACACAGCATTGAGATAAATGAATAACAGAAAAACAAATCAACTGTAAACATACCATTCAACAAGTGTAAACAATAATCATCATAACACCATGAAAATTCAGTCAAAGCTTTATATATTAACTCAAGTGCTCATGTAGATGGGTTCTTCTCTACAGTTCTCTGCTACAGCTCTACAGCTTATGAATTCTCTAAAATCATAATGTTCCTGTTCCAATGATACAAGGGTGAGGGTGTCTATATCCGTTTTCCCTCCTACGCTTCTAAACTATCTAATCTAACATTCATATCTACCTACTTTACATTAACAAACTTAAATGCCTATTACATCCGACAGATGAGAATAATTTCTCTAGATCTGTTCATATCTCCAAGACATAAATGTAAGTATGCTTCTCCTAGTTGTTACATTAATGCTTCAGATTTCAACATTCAAAACGGTTTCATAAAAAAAATGTGTCCTTTTTGCATCCACGCGTTCAGTTTTTCCTTTGACTAGCCGAATTCTCTGGCTTTCTACAATGCTCCTGCATCATACTCCCTCGCTTGAAAATTTTCATGAACTCCTGTTCATGATCTCTTGCATGGTCTTCCCATGCTTTTGAATTGTTGTTTCATCCTCCCAACTGGCATCTTCAACTGGATGTCCCTTCCACTTGACCAAGTATTCAAAATACTCCTTTCTCTTGGTATTTCTGCTAATCCTCTTATCAATTATGCCTTCCATTTGTGGCTTTTCATCTACAGCCATTTGTTTTTTCCATTGGAATTCTTCTTGCTCATCCTTTGTTCCTGCTTCTCCATCTCTGTAAGGTTACAATTCCGCGACATTGAATATCGATGAGATTCCAACCCCATCAGGTAATTCAATGTCATATCTGTTTGACCCAATTTACTTATGACCTTGCACGGTCCAATATTTTTCATCTTCAGGTTGTTATACATTCCCCTTGGGAACCTCTCCTTCCTCAGATGCGCAAGAATCAGATCACCAACTTCAGATTGAAGTTCTCGCCTATGTTGATATGCTCTCCTCTTGTATTCTTGACTTGAATTTTGCAATCACTCCTTAATTTGGCTGTGAAGCTCCTTCATTCCTTCTGCAAAGTCCTCTACACTAGCACTCCTAAATTCGGCTTCTTCTGCATCTTTCAATTCAGAAAATCCCCTTGGTTGCATTCCATATACAATCTGGAATGGACTCTGGCCTGTGCTTCTATTGAGAGAATCACTGTAAGCGAATTCCGCTTGTGACAGAATGTGATCCCACTAATTGTGGTGTTCAGTCACTAAGCTTCTTAAAAAATCTCCCAAGCTTCTGTTTACGACCTCTATCTATCCATCCATCTGAGGATGATATGCTGAGATAAAATACAAGTTTTTCCCCAGCTTCTTCCATAAGATCCTCCAGAAATGTCCTACGAACTTGGTATCTCGATCAGACACGATACTCCTTGGAAAGCCGTGAAGTTTGACGACTTCCTTGAAAAATAGGTTCACAATATGAGTTGTGTCGCTGGTTTTCTGGCATGGTATGAAATGTGCCATCTTTGAAAATATGTTGACTACCACAAAGATCGAATAACATCCTCTCTATGTTCTTGGCAGTCCCAATATGAAATCCATGCTCACTGCATCCCACAGCCTTTCAGGTATGGGTAATGGTTGGTATAACCCTGTGTTCTGCCTTTTTCCTTTCAAGTGCTGTCAAATTTTGCACCTGTCCACAAATTTCTTGACATATGTCCTCATCCCTCACCAAAAATATGAGCCATTCAAATTTGAGAATGTCTTTTCATGACCGAAATGTCCGGCGAATCCTCCACTTTGTTTTTCCTTCAGCAAATTCTCCCTCATGGAGCATTTTGGAATACATAGTTGATTTCCCCTGAACAATAATCCATCCTGGATCATGTATTTAGTCCATTGGCCTCCTTCCCTGAGAATTGGATTCTCATATGCCTCATATGCCTCCTTGAAGTCTAGATCATCCCTATACATTTCTTTGAGGTTATCAAAACCCAAAGTCTTGACTCTGAATTCCTGCATAAGCAAACATTTCCTGCTCAAAGCATCAACAACTTTGTTAGTAGTTCCAGAAATATGCTTAATCACAAAAGTAAAATTTTGCATGAATTCAACCCATTTAGCATGTTTTTGGTTCAACTTCTCCTGTTGAGTCACGAATTGTAAAGCGTGATTATCACTGTACAAAACAACTCCTTGGGAACCAAATAATGTCTCCATTTCTTTAGCGATTGTATGACTGTGTAGAATTCCTTTTCATATGTGGAGTACTTAATCTTCGCTTCATTTAGTTTTTCACTGAAATATGCGACCGACCTATCATCTTGGCTCAAGACCGCTACAATTGCAAATCCACTTGTGTCACACCTGACTTGGAATGTCTTGCTAAAATCTAGCAAAACCAGAATCGGTTGCTCAATGATCTTCTTCTTCAACAGATTGAAACTCTTCTCCGCTTCCTCTGTCCAGTGAAAATATTTATGTCTTTTCTTCACCATATCCATCATTGGTGCACTAATTCCACTGAAGTTTCAGATGAATTTCCTGTAGAAGCTAGCCAAACCATGGAAGCTTCGTACTTCAAACACACTCTTCGGCGATGGCCAATCCTCAATCACCTTTATCTTTTCCAGATCCATTTTTAATTCATTTGCAGAGATAAAAAGACCCAAATAAATGAGTTATGTCCTCATAAATGATGATTTCTTCATATTAATCAGTAATTTCTCCTGCTTTAATCTCCTCATTACTGAAACTAGATGCTTTAAGTGTTATGCTTCTGTCTTGTTGAAAATCAATATATCGTTAAGATATACAATGACGAATTTCCCTATGAAATCCTTCAGGACTTCATTCATCAACCTCATGAAAGTATTGGGTGCATTCGTTAAGCCAAATGGCATGACAAGCCATTCATACAACCCCTCATTCATCTTGAATGCTATCTTCCATTCATCACCTTCTCTCATTCGAATTTGATGATACTCTCTTTTCAAATCAATCTTTGAAAAAAACTTTGCTCCACTCAAGAAATCCATCAAGTCCTCCATCCTTGTTAATTGAAATATGTATCTGATGGTAATCTTATTGATTTCCCTTGAGTCTATACACATTCTCCGGCCTTCGTCTTTCTTTGGGATGAGCACTGTCGAAACAACGCATGGACTCAAGCTCTCTCGAATCAATCCTTTATCCATTAAGTCCTAGACCTGTGTCTTAACTTCTTCATTTTCCTGCGGTGTCAACCTATACGCTTCTTTGTTTGGAAAACTAGCTCTAGGTATAAGATTGATATGATGACTTATATTCCTGATAGGCGACAACGAACAAGGTAGTTCATCCACTACTATATCAACAAACTCTCCGAGCAACTCCTGGATTTCTTCTGGTAAATCATCTATCCTCGTACTAGTCAAAACAATTTTGGGCTTCCTGACCACAATAAATTGTGTGTCTTCCTTCTTCTTAACCTCATTAAGAAGTTCCTTCCCACTCATGAGAAGTATAGTGTTGCTCATTTCTGTTTTCACCTCTTTATCCTTAATCGACAACAACATGTGAGTCCTACCATTTTTCTCCAGGGTGTACGTGTTCTTTCTCCCATCATGAACCACGTTTATGTCATATTGCCATGTTCTACCCAACAATAGATGACAAACATCCATGGGAATGACATCACATAATATTTCATCTTTATATCCTCTATTTTAAATTCAACTAAACATTGTTTAGTGACATTTACCTGATGTCCTTTTTGTAGCCACGAAACTCTGTATGGGCTTGGATGTGCAACAGTCTCCAGCTCCAGCTTTTTTACCATATCTGTAGATACGAGATTGTATGTGCTACCATTTTCCACTATGACCTTGCATACTCTGTCTTTAGTTTTGCAAGCAGTCCGAAACAAATTGTTTCTTTGGGCTAGTTTCTTTGCCTCCTTCTTTGGATTCAAGAGAACTTTCCTCATCATCAAAGATCTTCCACCCTCAGCGTCCTCTATCTCAACATTTCGTCCATGAGCTTCAGCAATGTTTGTTTCACCACCATCTTTCTTTCTATCTGGACACTCATAGGATTTATGTCCGATTTTTCCACAAACAAAGCATTTCACTTCACCTCCTCTGCCTCTTCCTCTTCCTCTGGCTCGAGGAAAAGTATTNATCATACTGCCTTCCTTATGAGTTTCCTCCTCTCTCAGGTTGAGGTTGAGGTTGAGGTTTCTTCCCCTCTTCTTTAGGCTTCTGAGTTTTGTCTTGGGCAATTGTTTTGCCTCTGGCTTGACTTCTACCTCGACCTCTCTGACCTTGCTTCCGTCTCAGATTCTCTTCAGCTTTCAGAGCTATCTGATAAGCATCTTCCACATTTCGAATGGTCATCATGCTCATCTCATATTGAATGTCATATCACAGACCATTCATGTACCTAGCGACTTTTTCATCATCGCTTTCCCGATGACCTTCTCTGATGTTTATCCTGTATAATTATTCAGTGTATTCTTTCACTGACAGTAGCTTCTGTCTCAAATTTTGCATACTCTGAAACAGAGTGATTTGATAATCCCTGGGTATAAATTTGTCTTTCATCTTCGCAACCATTCTATCCTAGTTTTTGATTTTCTGCTTGCCCTTGCAGCATCTGTCAACCTGCAGTTCATCCCACCATAGTGTTGCATGCCCTTTAAGTATAGTAACAACAAGTTTGACTTTCTTATATTCCTCGACATCCTCATAGTCGAAGTATTTGTCTAGAGCTCTAGTCTAGTCTAGAAGTTCTTCAACATCCAAGTTTCCTTCGTACACTGGGATGTCCATTTTTTCCCTAGCACCTATCCTTGCAACAACCCTGAATAGGCGTTCATCTACAACATCTTTGACTGCAACTTCTTCTCCTTCATTTCCAGCTTCATTTTCACTTTCATCCTCGTTGATATCCCCAACGTCGACTATGCACCTTTGTGTTGTCTCCATATCATCAAGTCTGGCACATAATTCGCGCATTTCTCTTTCCACTGCTGGATTAGGCATTGGCTTGTCTCTTCTTCTTAGCGGCATGGTGGTAAAATTTTCCTCTTTTCTCTCTGCTACAGAAAGCAAATAATTTGTTCTGAGCTCTAATACCACAACTGACGCAGACCCCCTACCCTTGGGCCGAGATCCGCGCATGATCTTTCACTAAAACCATGCCAAGGGTTAATTAAACCCTTTGTTTAAGCCACAAAGGACTTCGGCTTCGAGAGTTGGAGAGTCCCGATGTATAGTCCCAATGTACTTCTAGAGCTCTTGGCAAATGCCGAAATGCGAAACCCTTGTTTAAGCCACGAAAGATTTCGACTTCGGGAGTTGGAGAGTCCCGATGTACTTCCATAGCTCTTGGAAAATGCTGAAACTTGAAATGTCAATGAAAGTTGACTCCTCCAACACATTG
This sequence comes from Picea mariana, assembly GCA_032191745.1. Lineage (NCBI taxonomy): Eukaryota > Viridiplantae > Streptophyta > Pinopsida > Pinales > Pinaceae > Picea > Picea mariana. The sequence goes on along the minus strand of JASDQU010392643.1, from coordinate 2,269 downwards.
AGCATACGCCACCTGTTACCCACTAGTTTTGGCTTTCGGAACTTCAAGCGAATAGCCAACAACCATTCCTCTTCCCTTATGATTCCCCAAACTCTGAAATTTCACCTTTGGTGAGATCAACGGCTATGAGCCTCCCTTGATCCAATGGTCTTGGTTGTATCGGGATTGTTGGCAAATGGTTAACAGATAGCGTATGCTTGTCATTGATGGAAACTACAATAGTGAAGATGGCAGGATCAGAATTGGCAAATGGTTAACAGATAGCATATGCTTGTCATTGATGGCAAGTACAATAGTGAAAATGGCAGGATCAGAATGTGCATCGATGGACAAACAGGAACAACGTAGGCTCAGGAGGAATTAGTGCAGATTCAAAATTATTCCAAGTAAGAAGGATGTGTAAACTTGGAGGAGAAGCGTCTCTGATCATTGGATCCCATCCAAAATTCCCGACAGCAAGGATGTGTAAACTTGGAGGAGAAGCGTCGCTGATCGTTGGATCCCATCCAAAATTTCCGACAGCATGAGGGCTGTCAGATCTGAATAAAAATAAGAACAGTGTGTGTTGAAGAGAAGGATAGATCTCAGGCGTTAGATCTGAGCGAACTCGGAAGCTCATGAGTGGAAGAGCCAAGGATTCGGTGTTCAAAGTCACAAGGCGCGAGGACGCGAGGCAGCGAAGTGGCAAGAAAATAAGGACCATCCATCTGTGAAGGATGTGTGGCAGAGATCAGAGAGATCTCATGAACTTGAGAGTTTGCAAGATAAAGGCCCAAGTGTTGGTTGTTCAAAGTAGCGAGGCGCGAGGACGCGAGGTGGTGAAGTGGCGAGAAGATCAGGACCATCCATCTGTGAAGGACGCGTGGAAGAGATTAGAGAGATCTCGCGAACTCGAGAGTTCGCAGGATAAAGGCCCAAGTGTTGGGTGTTCAAAGTCACGAGGTGCGAGGATGCGAGGCGACGAAGTGGTGAGAAGATCAGGACCGTCCATCTATGAAGGACGCATGGCAGAGATTGGAGAGATCTTGCGAACTCAGGGGTTCGCAGGATAAAGGCCCAAGTATTGGGTGTTCAAAGTCATGAGGCGCAAGGACGCGAGGTGGCGAAGTGGCGAGAGATTTATAGCCATCCATCTAAGGGGACAGGTGGCGAGAGATCGAGAGATCTCACGAACTCGGGAGTTCACAGGTTGAGAGTCCAAACATTGGGTACTCCAAGTCGCGAGGTCGTGAGGTAGAGAGAGAAGGACAGCCGTCGGATCCGGATCACAGGAGGACCGTTGGATCTGCGCGAGGGATCACACGTGGCGAAAGATCGTCATCTCGCTGACTGGAAAGTCAAAGGAACAACGAAGATGCAAGATCATGATTTAATCAAGGACCGTTGGATCTGCGCAGAGGATCACAAGTGGCGAAAGATCGTCATCTAGCTGACTGGAAAGTCAAAGGAACAACGAAGATGTGAGATCGCGATTTAATCAAGAACCGTAGGATCAAGAGGATGCATGGCGAAAGATCAGAGCACCATAAAGCTCCATCTCGGAGTTTCGCCTATCGCGACTTGGAGTGATGAAAATATCCATCTTAGGATCAGCGAGATGCAAGAACACGAAATGATCCTGATCGTCAATACATCAAAAGATGTGGACCGTTGATATGAGCTCCATCTCTGAGTCTCGCCTATCGTGACTTGAAGTGACGAGAAACTCCAACGAAGAAACAACGAGATGTGAGATCCTGATAAGATCCTGACCGTTAATACACCAAAAGATGTGGACCATTGATCTGAGCTCCATCTCGGAGTCTCGCCTATCGCGACTTGGAGTAACGAAAATCTCCAACGAAGGAACAGCGAGATGCGAGACCATGATGAGATCAGGACCGTTGATTCACCAAGATCATGAACTGTCGATCAGGGTCGATGAAGATCAAGAGTTCGACTGTCTTAGAGAAGACGAAGAGTCTTAAACTGCCAGAGAGACTGAGGAATCTCAGTATAACATGCAGTGATGCTGGACACGCGGGGCGAACCACCAGAGAAGATGAAGAGTCACGATGATAATCAGACAGAGCACTCGAGAGGTGGAGGATAACGGTACAGAGTCAGCATGCAGAGGCATTGTGAACACTGCATGCACAAGGTGCACAGAAGCTATAAATACACAGTACAGAGAAGAGATGTTGTTGTTGTTACTGTTGGAGGTTGTTATGAGTGTTTTTGGTAAAGGTGATTCAGGTGTGAAGAAGGAGGACAGTGCAGCAGCTAAATA
>JASDQU010392642.1:713-11039 GCA_032191745.1 Picea mariana | reverse complement strand
GCCTCGCTGAACTTTCTTGCGGCTCAGCTTTTCTTTGGCCTTCAGAGCCATCTGATACGCATCCTCAACTGTGCAGATGGTCAGCATGCTCAGTTCATCCTGAATATCATACCTGAGGCCATTCAGGTATCTCGCCACCTTTTCGTCATCACTCTCCCGATGACCACCTCGAATATTGAGCCTGTAGAATTCTTCGGTGTACTCCTTCAACGTCATCAACTTCTGTCTCAGATTCTGCATCCGACTGAACAGTGTGATCTGGTAATCCCTCGGAATGAACTTCGCCTTCAACTTGGCGATCATCCGATCCCAGATTTTGATCTTCTGTTTTCCTTTGGAACGTATGTCTGCCTGCAGCTCGTCCCACCATAAGGCTGCATGTCCTTTCAGCTTCGTGACGGCATGCCTTATCTTCTTTTCCTCTACGATATCCTCATAATCGAAGTATGTATCGAGTGCTCGGATCCAATCCAGCAACTCCTCTGCGTTTAGACTCCCCTCATAAGTTGAGATGTCCATCTTCGTCTTCGAGCTCATCCTCGAAATGGCTTTGNACTGTCCGGATGGTCAGCATGCTTCGGTGTACTCCTTCACCGTCATCAGCTTCTATCTTAGGTTCTGCATGCGCCTGAACAGTGTGATCTGATAGTCTCTCGGAATGAACTTCGCCTTCATCTTGGCGATCATCCGATCCCAGCTCTTGATTTTCTGTTTTCCTTTGCAGCACCTATCTGCCTGCAACTCATCCCACCATAAGGCCGTGTGGCCCTTCAACTTGGTGACCGCATGTCTTACCTTCTTGTCCTCTTCGATATCCTCATAATCGAAGTAGGTATCGAGTGCTCGGATCCAATCCAACAACTCTTCTACATTTAGACTCCCCTCATAGACCAGAATGTCCATTTTAGTCTTTGAGCTTATTCTGGCAATGGCTCTAATCAACCTCTCTGTCGAGGCATCTTTTGTTGAGACCTCTTTGGCATCGTGTCCATCTTCCTCTTCAATATCGAAATCACTGAACTCTGCTGCACCAGCACCATGTCTTTGGGTAGTCTCCATCTCCTCCATCCTTGCTCGGAGATCTTGCATCTCTCATTCCATCTCAGCATTCCCTGCTGGTCTTCCCCTTCTTCGGGCATCCCTGTCCTCACGATCAGGTGACTACCTCTCTCTTCTGGGCGGCATTATGTCTCTTCTGTCTCTGCTTCAGAAAGAAAAGATACTTCTGCTCTGATACCACTCTGACGCAACCGCTCTCTCAACAGCAACTGCTCTCACCAGGACCTTCACTAACCTCGACCCGAAGAACAACAGTGCTCTTCCAACTCCTCTCGGGAGTTCTCGTCACCCATAGGACTCTCTTCGGCGATGGCCACTTCACAAATTGGGAAATCGGCGTTCGCGCTATCATGAACCCTGGGCGCACAATTGACATGCCACTCGAAATCCTGAACCCCGATAGTCAACAGTCAACTACTCGGGATATCGCCACTTGCGAGGCTAACGGCTTGAGTTCCCAAACCCCGAGTACCGAGGTACCGATCCACGATTAAATGCCACCTGGACTCCACTCACTCCCGGGGCCCCACAATGCCACGTCACCTCGGGATTTCACGGATCGCGGATCCACGATGCAAAGTTTCCCTACTGTTGGAAACCCCGAATGCCGAAACCCCGATGCTCCATATTCGAGCCACCTGTCCCTCCGACAATCGACAGTTCCCACAGAATCGGGAAATCACTACTCGCGATTTTGACATGCATGCAACGCTTGCACTCGCCAACCCCGATATGCCGATATGCGATGGTGTTGGTCCTTGCCTCCTGCGACAAAGGATTTAAACCCCGCGCAACTTATCCACGATCCAACGATCATCGGGATTTCACAAAACTCCACAGGGATTTCAAGTCGTCGATTCTCTTCCTCTTGAGGAATTCTTCTGTTCAAAAGATTTTCTTGTTCGAAGCTTCTCCTGGGTCTGTTCCCACGATACTTGCAAGGAACTATCCCTTCTGAGATTTGTTCCTCTGACTCCTTCAGAGACCTCTCACACACTTCCTGTGCTCGACTTCAAACAACTCTCAAAGTGTTGAAGTCGTCTAGACCCTGTGCAATCTTGCCAACAGCAGTCCAGTCCTCCTTCTCTCAGATTCGTCTCTGAGATTTCAATCCGACCGGCACTTCACCTGCACGGTTCAAATAAGCAACACAATTCTGGTAGAAGGGAATAAGAGTTTAACTGTAGAGCCCCCTCAACGCACTCTATGCGGAGGAATTCAACTGCACTCTATGCAGGAATCTCCTGGCTCGAACAGAGAAACAATTTGAGACTTATTCTCGCCTCTCTCCCAGATTCCTAATCTGCCATGAAATCACATATGTAGCATATATAACAAAGGCATAACAAGAAACAAGTATGCAACAACATAATATCAGAAATACACAGAGAATAATCACAGCCATGAAATTGAATCAAAGCTTTCCTATTAATTCAATATCTGTTCATGGGGATTCTTCATAGGTTCTCTGCTTTGCTCTTCTTGCTCTCAATGCTAATGCTGAATAATCTGAATAATACAATGATACAAAGGAGGGTGCCTATATTCCGTTTTCCCTCTCGAAAGTAAAACTGTCTAATCTACAGTTAATTCCTATCTAACAACATTAAAACTATTAAATGCCTTCCTATATACATTGCAATACAAGTGCGCTTCTTATGAATGCTTTCATTCAAATGGCGGCGCAACAATCTTCAAAGCAATTCAAAAATGTATGCGTTGGCGCTATCCAACTGTTCTTCTCTTTCCACGCGCTGGCTCGCTTGATAAGGTGTGGATGCTCCTGCATCAAAATTCGGCCTTCTTTTACTTCTTATTCCCTCTAAAATTAGAACTGTATCAAATGAATGTATAATGATGTTTATTTATACCATTTATGTCACTTCCTTTTAACATTAGGGCTGACTTGACACTTTCTTATTTTGTATTTCTTTTCTTTAATTATCTTCAGGGCCTACATGTACAATTCACTTTGTCATCTTCAAAAATTCATTTCTCCTCAACCATGAGGATCCGCGCGATGTGCCACATACCATTGGAAACAACATGATGTATATTATCCATCCATGGGTGTTTTATCTTCATGTTCATTTTCCTTCATGTCCAAATACCTTCATCAATCTTTCGGTCCAAAACCCATGACTAGGGTTGACATCAGTGACAACAACCAATCTTCCAACAATATAAACATTTATGACGATTAATGTTGTGACAGATATGAAAGAACAATTGTGTGAAATAATGATGACCCTTTCAAGAACTAGATAGATACAAGGGACATCACGCAACAAAAGAATAATTTCATCCCCAAAGGGTTTGTTCTGTTGGAAAAGTTGTTTGATGAAAACAATGTGGCCAAAAATCCCAAGATCACCACGAATGATGAGGATGTCGAGGATTGCAACATCGGGACCCAGGAGAATCCGAGGATAATAAAATTATCAAAGACACTCAATCTGGAGGTTAAAAAGGACTACATCAAGCTCATGAAACATTTTCCCAACATTTTCACCTGGAGCTATGATGACTTGAAAGTCTAGGAAACTAAAGTGATTCAGCAAGTCATTCCTCTCAAAGAAGACCAAAAATATTTCAAGAAAAATCTAAGAAGGATAAATCCCCTATTGTTGTCGCTAATTGAAAAATAGGTAAATAAGCTCTTCAAAGCCAAAAAAAAATTTTATTTAAGATTTTTGAAATGGGTTGCCAATATGGTGCCTGTAAGGAAAAAGAGAGGCAAGATAAGGCTGTGCATGGATTTTCAAAACTTGAACAAAGTATCCCTCAAGGAAAACTACCCGCTCCTAAGATGGACTGTATTTTGCAGAAGGTAGTTGGGTCCCAGAAGATTTCTATGCTTGATGGATTTTCAGGTTACAATCATATGATGGTACACCCAGATGACTAGGAAATGACAACTTTCACGACACCATGGGGGATGTTCATGTATGATAAGATGCCTTTCGGTCTGATGAATGATGGAGCTACCTTCCAGAGGACGATAGATATAGCATTTGCTGACGAAAAGGAAAAATTTATCGTGATCTATCTAGATGACATCAAAAAGTATTCTGAATCTAACAAGAAAGACCTTGGGCATATGGAGAAGGTCTTCTAAAAATTTCAGAAGTTCGACATATTGTTAAATCCCCAAAATTCACATTTCAGAATGTAGGAAGGGAAACTGTTGGGGCACATCATCTCGAAGGAGAGTATAAATATAGACCCCAGCAAGGTAGAAGGAATCCTGAAAATCATCACTCTGCACAACAAGAAGGAGGTGTAGTCCTTCCTCGGAAAGGTAAATTTCTTGAGAAGATTCATCCTAAACCTAGCAAAAATTATGAAAGATATCACCAGCATGCTCAGAAAGGGGAACAAGATCAAATGGAACCTTGAAGCTAGGAAATCATTTGAATATATCAAGGTAGCACTGACCAAATATCCTATATTGGCCAAACCAGACTTCATGAAGGAATTCATCTTGTTCTCATTCACCTCAAAGCATACCATTGTTGGTGTACTGTTACAGAGAGAAGATCATAACTTTGAAAATCTTATAGCTTACTTCAACAAGAAGTTGAGGGATTCCCCTCTAAGGTATGACATTATGGATAAACAAGCATACGCTTGGTGAAATCCCTCAAGGAGTTTAGGACTTACATACTACATTCTCAAGTTATCACTTACATGCCCAACAACTCAATCAAAGAAAATTTGAATCAGCCTGACCCTGAGGGAAGAAAAGGTAAGTGGATCATAGTCATGCTGGAATACAACCTTGAAATCAAGCCCACAAAGATGATTATGGGGAAAGGCCTCACCAAACTGATGGTGTAGTCGAACTACGATGTTCTGGGAATCAACTTCATTATTGATCTATTAGAGAATCCTCATGAAGGAATAACCGCACAGGTGTCTCAAAATTTCATCGATTCACCTTGGTATACGAACACCATTTATGTGTTGAGGAATATACAATATACTAGAGGGTTAATTAAGACCAAGGCCATATTATTAAAGCTAAGGGATACTAAGTTATGCATCTAGGATAAATCCCTCTATTGAAAATATCTCGGAGGGATATTGCTGAGTTTCTTGCTAGAAGATGATGCGAAATGAGCGATCAGGGAATTCCTCAAAGGCAACTGCGGAGGACATAACTACTGGAAAATCATTGCGCATAAGATTCTAAGAGAAGGTTAATATCATCCCAACATCTTCGCAGACGTATACAAATAATTTTCCCATTTCCATGAGTGTCAGATTTTCGATGGAAGGAGAAATTTGCAACCCCTGCCGCTGAAACCGATCTCAGTCGAAGCACCATTCTTTCAATGGGGCTTGGAATTTATAGGAGAGATTCATCCTCCATCCTTGACGCAGCACGAATGGATACTTATGGCCACAAATTACTTCACAAAATGGATCAAAACAGTTCTAATGAAGCACACCACCGAAACAGTCATCATTCTGTTTTTGGAGACAAATATCCTATCTAGGTTTGGGTTCCCTATCAAAATCATCATCGATAACATGGTTGCATTTAAGTCCAATAAAAGGGAGAATTTTTGCAAGGATTACAATATCACCCTGGGACATTCTATAATGTATTACTCACATGGTAACGGGTTAGCATAATCATCAAATAAAGGATTAACTAGGATCATTAAAAGACTCCTACAAGAAAACAATAATGCCTCGCATAATAAACTAGTTTACGCACTGTGGAAGGATAGAGTCACTACAAAAAATTCCATCTCCACTTTTCCATTCCAAATCGTATATGGTGCGGATGCGATTTTAAATACCTGCAAGATCAAGAGGTCGAGCCAGAAAAAATGCAGAGAAGGATAGATCAATTGATTCACGCACAGTAGATGAGGGAGCAAGTCTACAACCGATCACAACTTCACTAAGACAGGATGAAGAAAACTTTTGACAAGCACTCTAAACATGAGGAATTTCAGGTGGAGGATCTGGTGCTAAAGTGGGATGAAAGAAACAAAGACAAGGGAAAGCACCAAAAATTCTATCATCTTTGGACGGGCCCTTTCAGAATCTTCGTGTATCACAGGAACAATGCATATTTGCTAGAAAATCTACATGGAGAGTCCACTGGTTGGGGGCCTGTAAATGACAAGTTTCTCAAACACTATTTGGTTCAGTAAGGTCTATTTCTTTTCATGTCATTGTAAATAACCATTTATTTTTTGTTTTCAAAGAAGGCATTTTGAGTCAGTAGGTCAGCAGAAAATTGAAGCCCAGAGTGAAGGCCCTAAGTTTATGTTGAGTTTGGTCAAAAATATGTCAAGAAGGTCTAGGTTGTGTTTTTATTTTCCATTGTTTCAGATTCTGGAAGTTGAATAAGGCCCAATGGTTAGGCACCTCATCTACTGTTCTTTTCCACCTCACAGGGAGGATATCATCCCCATTGGAGCCAGTTGTTAACACCGTAATTTTTAAATTAAAGTTAGTCTTATTCAATTCACAGTCCGTGTGTCAAAGAGTGTGAGGTCAGATAACGAACAACGAATGGGTCTAAGTTAGCAAGTGGTCGGTAGGCCCTTGGAGTCAGGAATATATTTCAGAACCAAAACATGTGTATGTGGTAAAGGTATTCTCACAAAGAGTCAGGTCATGTCAGAATAGAAGGTTTTACATGCCAAAGGTTGAGGCAAGTTGTTAAATAGAGGTTAAGTCAACAGAGTAAATGACCATCATCAACTCATTATGAAGTTAGAAAGAATGAAAAATCACGATGTTTGTATCACGTATACTCTACAACTCTTATAAGTTGTACTTTACATGCCCCGAAGTGTACCCGTCATGTGGATGTGCTGCGAAAATATTCAACTTGATTCAAAACCTCCAGTCACCATGGATTCAATGTCCCTTGGTAGGATTCCATCCCTCGCCTACCCATTTATAAATTTTGGTTTCTTTGCATGTATTTTGTTCACTAACCAATTTTAGGTTCCGTCGGTAATTCTTCCTGTTAGCCTTGAGTTTCTCATGGCTAGAAACTTGATTGCCTTCAATTGCGTCACAAACCTGGTTCAATCAATATTTCCGCCTTAGGTCCATGCTAAATCCATCACACATAGAACAAATATGCTTTGCACCATGGAAACATCCCAGAGCATAAGGAAAGGTGCATGAAGCAGCAGAAATATGGGGCCCGAACCTCAAAAATTGACATTGGTAAATGAAAATACATATGTCAAAGCATATTTTGAACGGATCGGATGCATGGTCTTTTGCAGGAAGATTCAAGGATTCAACATGGAACTAGCCAAGCAGTTTTCGCTCAGATTCAACGGGTTTTGTGCAATAATCACATGAATCACTTTCCACGTAACAGAGGAAACTTTGTCAACTGCAACCAACATCCCTCCACATGGGGAAAGGTGGTATAAAGGCATTACTTTTGACATGCGGTTCTACGAGGAGTTCATCAAACTAAACTATTTAAATAGGAAACTCGAAGAGGGAGTTCCAAGTAGATATCTGCAGGAGCCTTTTCAAAAGCTCCTGAGAGAGATTAGGAAATATTTCACCTGTGAGGGAAGGTTTGAAAGAATACACTCAAACCACATCATATTTTTGATGCATTTCATAGGACGGAGATTATTAAATATTCCTTTTTTCTTGCACCGAAGTCTCCAAGAAATGGCAGACAACATATGTAACAACCCTAGTTAAATGATTGATTAAGGTTTATCAAGTATAATTAATTAGATAATTAACTTTCCTAATTTGTTTTAAGTAAACAATGATTATTTCTTAATAAAGATAATTGATTAGTTATTTATTAATTAATTGTTTATATCTATGGATTAATTAATTAATTAATTAATTAATTGACTCATTAAAGGTTTGATTAATGAATTAAAGGGGCTTAATAACTTTGAATTATTTATCTTAAGACTTTACGTATGAGGGGGGGAAATGAAGCATTAAATGAAGGATAAGGTAGTAAAGGCATGGGATAAGGTAATAATGGGGAGGATGAGGTAATTAATGGAGGATAGGGAGTCGGTGGATGGGGGGAGATATGATGGGAGGAGTCTGACGAGAGAGGATCATGATTTTGGGGGGAGGAAACATTTTGGGAGGAAGGCATTGTATTTCTGGTTTGCATATTTTTCTGGTGTTGGGATTTTGGTCTGGAAGTTTTTAGTGAACCATTGCAAGGGCACCGAGTTGCTGGGGGTTTTGGGCACGGGGGCCAGGATTCCTTACGGTATACTGGAGCTAGGGAGTTGGATAGGATGCTCCTAGCTGGCTGGGTGGTTAGTCGGTTTGGGCAGGGTTTGGTCAAAGTAGCAGGTCAGGCAAGGCAGCAGGGAGGACAACTAGATCAACAGGAATTAGCATCAGGCAGAGGTATTTTTAATTATGAATTTGCTGAGTTATGTGGATGATTATGTAAATTATTAGCATGTTGTTCATAAATTTAATTTATGCTACTTATATGCTACTTATATGCTGAAATAAATTACTTATTGCTTACATAGAAGTAATCTTAATTGTTAAATTTATGAGAATTTAATAGGCTAATTAAATATAGGTCACTACACATGGTATCAAAGCCCTGGTTCAAAATCTGGAGCCAAGGGCCTACCTACCCACCCATAAATTTAAACAAACCCCACCCAGAAATTTAAACACTTCTATTTAGTTATAGTGAATCCCTAAATAATTTGTATATGAAAATATATATATAAGAGTAAACATATATTTGGGCCTGAGGGCAAGCTCCAACTCCAACTCTAGCTCCACCTAACCTGCAAGCCAAAAACACAATTTTTTTGTTATTTTTTTTTATTTTACACAGATCTATATATTAACAGTATGGCCAATTGAAATTAGTATAATTTTATACATATTGCAAGTAACAAACAATAAAAAATATATATATAAATTCTACTCGGGACTGCAACAAACCAAACAATCGCAACACTAAGTTTCTACTAGGGTTTAAGACCCAAGGGTTTAGTAAGGTAGATTATGCAAATCAGAAAAGGAACTCATTAGTGTGAGAGTATTATGTTATGAAATAATGGAGATTTTCACTAAAATAAGAGTTAAATGGGCATATAGTTGCTATAAAGAAGCAAACCAAAACCCTAAAAAAAATAGAAAAAAATAAAGAACTCAGGCTTCACTTCCTTGAGTTGCAGAATTGTTATAAAGAAGAAAATTGAAACTCCAAAAAAAAATAAAAAAAAATAAACAACTCAGGTTTTCACTTACTTGAGTTGCAAACTTCGATAGAAGACCTTGACAAGAATTGTTTTTGTGACCTGCCTCATGTTCCACAACATTTTCGTGACTTGAGCTATGAGGTTCGATGGCTTAAATAATATGACATTCTTATAGATGCTTAGAATGAAAAACAGACTAGAGAAAAATTCGAATCGTACCTACGCTATAATGTTCCTCCTATTTGTCAAACAAAAGATTTTGACAGTAAAGAGGTGGTGTTATAAAAAACCATTGTTTTCGATCAGAGAACCAGCACAGATGGAAAATTCTTACTTCTTAGAAGGAGACCTGGCAGACTTTGACGCAACAACCTTCTGCACTTTTTCGGCAATTTGTTTGGGGAGGAGAACCTGATGAATGTTCGACAACACTCTGCCGCTAGCGATGGTCACTTTGCCCAAAAGATTCCCCAATTAATCATCATTCCTGATGGCCAGCTAATGTGGCAGGGGATGATTCTGGTCTTCTTGTTGTCACAAGCAACATTTCCTGCCAACTCCAACACCTCAGCGGCTAGATATTTGAGGATGGCGGCAATGTAGATGGTCGTGCCACCTCCAACCCGCTTGGCATACTACCCCTTTTTGAGATATCTGGCTATCCTCCCCACCGAAAAATGCAATCCAAATTTCAGATAACCTGTCTCACATGCTCTCCACGATAGCTAACACACCGTAAACTACAATCTGACTTTCAGATAAGCTGTCTCACACGCTCTCCACGACATCTCACACACCAGAAACTGCAATCCGACTTTCAGATAACCTATGTCACACGCTCTCCACGACAGCTAACACACCGGAAACATGCAATCCAGCCTTCACGGTCCTGCTCACCGACTTCTTACGGGAGACTACTCCCTACAACATCATTTTATGATAATAATAACCAGATCTTGTAGTGGAATCTTCAGACAACATCAAAAACCAGACAACTAAAAATCCATGAACAATCCAGCATTCTTAAACCCATGAACAATGCAATCCAGGACTATCC
>JASDQU010392634.1:0-10886 GCA_032191745.1 Picea mariana | reverse complement strand
CAACACTCTCCATCTTAAACCCTCCTATCTTGACCTTATGAGCTAGTTGTTTTTTCCCCTTACTTCCTTCAACTTATGCGTCCTTCACTTAGCTGACTCCATCTTCCATTTTCAAGGCATTGATCTCCAAGACCCCTTGCATTGAAGTGAATTTAGTCATAAACAAACTCTTTAAGCCTTTTGAAACCCTAACTATACTAACCCTAAACTCTAGCTAACCCTACTAACCTTGGACTGCTGATGTCACCCTTGGTTATTTCATCTTGATGCAACAATGTTTCACTTTGTAAGAAATTGAATGATAGTTAAGGCATTAATTGAATAAAGTGTTGATTGGTTACATTGAATGCCACATTGTTCCAGTATTTATTGGTGAAGTGACATTATTTTCATTGCTATATTGATAAACATTGACTTTGTTAACATTTACTGCTAATTGCTCATATTGAATATCAGATAGTCTTTAATATACTTGAAGTACTAACCAGTATTGGACGTATCAGTTTCCTTGTTGTATTGTCTCAAGCAGGTGCTTTTCTTTTCTTTGGTTGCACTTTATTATTGGTTGTTTAGCTGGGACTATCTGATTGGCGGTGATCTGTGAAAGGGGGAACTTGTTCTTATCCTATTATCCTTTTCCCTTTCAAAACCTTAGGTCACTAGGGATGTCTCCCCTGGGCCTAGCCTCCCTAAAGATAAAGAGCCTTCCCATCGTGGTGACATTGGGTGGGATAGGTTCCTGTTACGCTAGTTTGGCCCTCTACCTTATAGCCTTTTATCCTAGCTACAAATTGTGCGATAACATTTTGGCGCCATTGTCGGGGAACACTAAGTCAATTCTCCTCAAGACAACACTTTTTGGTAAGCCTTGCCTCAGAAGCCTTATCTTACAAGCTTACCTGGAGACTCCACTAGGGTGTTTTCCCTTTTCTTTGATGATTTCAATAAAATCATCTGGCGACTCCACAAATAGCTAATGACGACCCATAGTGGGTGTCAATATATACTTTCATATACTACTATGACCTCCACAAATACTGTCACCCCTGTAAGTTCTCCCAAATGGTCTCATAAAGAAATCTTTGGCCCTTTAAGCTTACCTAACACCCAAGGGGGGTTACATGATCTACCCAAGAAGGTCGAGTCCTGGATACCTAAGTTTTCAGGGGAAGATGGATCCTATGGAAACTCTCATTGGACCAACTTCTATGATGCATTCCAGTTTCACCAATCCGGACAAGAACACCCTGATGTATTTTTAAAGATTTTTGTGAGCTCACTCATTGGAAGTGCCAAAAGATGGATTAACAAACTTCTGAAAGGAAGCATCAAAACCCCTGAAGATCTTGAACAATCCTTAAAGAAAGATTGGTGTGAAAATGAAAGCATGGATTCCCTTTACTCTTAATACACTGATATTTTCAAAGCCTCTAGCGAGGGCATTAGGGATTTCAATGATAGGTTCAACCTTCTCCTCAAGAAGATCGGGCCTAGTTTCTCAGAAGAAGTTGTCCTCTAACACTACTTGAACTCGTTAGAAGGAGTTTACAGTTTACTCTCAAAGATCGGTCACCCTCGACTCTAGAAGAGGCACAATATTTTTCTTGCCAGATTGAGAAGAACCTTGAATTCGAAGATTACATCCATCAAGTCAATCTCTCGTACAATAATAACCCTTGGGAATCTAGTGACGAGGATATCACTAAAGTTGAACCCAAGTTACCAGATATTCTTGAGGTAAAACTCATGCCTCCCAAAAGGGAATGGAACACTACTTTCTCAAACATCAACAATGTCTTAAATCTCTCAAGACAACATGAACTAGCCAAGGATTTGGGCATGGCCACTCATATAAAACCTAACTTTGAAGATTCCTTATTTGTCTTGAACGTACCAATGTTAGAAAATCAAGATATGAGTGAACCCAGATTTGAGTATTTTGACCACACCAATAGGGATTTGGAAACCAGGTTTGAAGACCCCCGAGTGCATAATGGAACCAACTTAGACACTAGTATGTCCTATATCTTGCAAAGGGTTAAAATAATTCGCAAAATCATTCATTTTTTGACAAAGCAAGACCTGGATGACCAATTATATTTTGAGGGGACTCCCATACTATTACAAACTGGTCATTTTGAGCAAGATGATCAAACACCCTCTTTATCATTAATAGATGATCTTGGACCTAGTGATTACAAATCGATGGATCCATACTTGTTTCAAGATTGCCCCACTTTTCCCTTGATAGGAGAAGTCATATATTGGGGTGATTATCCCGATGATACCTCTGATGTCTTTGAATATTGGGATGAAGATGGATATCCAGTACAGAGAGTAGTTGGTTTCGCTGAATGGACCAAAAATGTTTTCAAGGACACAGAAGTCCCAAACACCTTAAAGCATACCAACATTGTGGATAGGAACCCTTGGTGTTTTCAATGCAGTGAGGCACATTGGGAACATGAATGTCCTTGTAGTGATGGCGGCCATCAACAAGTGAACAAAATAGGCCACATCATAGAAGGCCCTCAAATAAATATCATGGTTGAAGAACATCAAGAGGCCATCAAAGAAGTGGCCAGGAAAGCCAGAATGGCAATAATAAACAACCTAGACTAGGAATCAAAAGAAAAATTGAAGAAACAAGAGTCCCAGGTGTATAGAAGAAAGAAACTAAGACAACCTACCGCTGAAGAAACAAAACCCCCATTATTGGATGTGCTTCCTCCTAAGACATCTGAGACTGAAAGGGTTAACTTGAAATTTGACTTTGAAGGGGCACTATCCAAGATGCATGTAACCATTCCCCTGAAAGAAGTCATTAAGGTGCCATCTGTCAAAGAGCGTTTTGACAATTTCTTTCAAGAATCAGACAGACCCATGGAATCCTCTATCATGTTGCAAGCCAATCACTTCAGGGTCCAACATGGTGAAAATCCCCCCTTCTTCACGACTTTAATAATTAACAACAAAATCCTCAACAACTGTATGTTGGATATAGGGGTAGGTTCCAACATAATGTCCTTTAAAATCATGAAACAACTGGCTTTGAAAGTCACACGACCTTACATGAATGTTTATGGTTTTGAGTCTAAATCCATACCCACACTTGGGGTAATTGAGAATGTCGAAGTTTTCCTTAAAGAATACCCCGAGAAAGTCATCCACATGGACATAATCGTCATAGACATCCAAGATGTGTGGGGAATGTTATTATCTAGGAATTTCGCCTCAAATATTGGAGGTACTCTTGAGATGGACCTCACTTATGTGAATATACCCTTGAAGGATGGAACTATTGGGCGTCTCCATAATGTACCCGTGACTACAACTCATGTGCAATAGCCTAGTGACTCTATCAAAGATGACAAAGTGCAATACGAAACCAGACAGACTCCTCATAAATATTCTCCAAGAAATATGCCTTCTGCAAAGGAGGAAAATTCTAATCAGATTAGATGGATCAAGAAAGAGGAATACCAACAAATCCTGGACGAGTTCAAAGGTCAAGAATCCGAGACTGCAAAAATAGTAAAGAAGGTGGAAGATGATGTACAGATCCATCCTTCGTAGCAGGAAATCTTTATAGCAGAATCCCACCCATGATGCAGGAGCATCGCAATACCCAAAGCGAGCGTGGAGCCAACGCATGTGTTTTTTTTTAACACATGACATATTACTTTGAAAACATTTGAAATTGAATTGCCAAACCTTCAATGAACCATTTATGAGAGAGCGCCTTTTGTATATTGTATCAGACCTCGAGCCATACGCTCTTGTTTGAAGTAGATAGGAGGCATTTAATAGATTTAATGTTGGTAGCTAGGATGTTAAGTCTAGATTTGATAGTTTAGAGTCTGGGAGGGAAAACGGATATAGACACCCTCATTGTATATTTGTAAAATAATTATCAATCAAGCATTCAGGAGAAGGGTAGAGCAAGCAGAAAACATTGTATGAGAACCAACCATGTACAAGCATTTGAATTAATAGAAGAAATCTTTGATTCAAACTCATGGGTTGCGTTGTTTTCTCTATATGTTGTTGATATGCTCAAGAATGTTTGTTTCTGTTATGAATTTTCTTTGTATATGCTGTGCATGTGATTTCATGTTTCAACTAAAGTCTGAAAGGGAGAGAGAATGAGTTTCAATTGTTTCTCTATCTGAGTCAGGAGATTCCTGCAAGGTGTGCAGTCGAATTCATCCGTAGGGAGTGCGTTGATGAAGGTTCAATAGTTTAACTTTTGTGCTCATTCACCCAGAAGTGGAAGTGGGTTTTTGAAGCCGCGCAAGGAGTGCACAAGATGAAGAAGAAGTCTCAGTTGTTAATCTGAGCAAAAGGAGATTGAAGACTGCTGCTGCAGAAAGTGCGTGGAGTCGAAGGGATTCAACACTTGGGAGTTGTTGAATGATTGTCGCAAGGAGCGTGCACAAGTTCCTCTGAAGAATCAGAGTGGAAAAGTTCAGGAGGAATAGACCTTTGAACTCACTGAAGGCTAGTGCAGGGAAGTTGTTGTTGGAAGTCGGAAGGAAGCGTCATAGGTTGGTGAGCGAGAAAACGAGGTTCGTGGAGAGACATTTCTTTATTTCACAGAATCCTCAAGGGGAGAACAGACGGACGAAATATTTGGAAAAGATTTCACGAGGTTCCAAGAGCCGTTGGATCTCCCAGAATTGCAAGGTAGTTACAGTGCAGGCGTGGAGAAGACTCAAGCTCAGGAGGGCAACGCCGTTGATCCAAATCGGTCAAAGCCATTGGATTATTCACGAGATCGCCTATCGGGACCTCGTGAGGAAAGTATCCTAAGTTTGGTAATGAGAGTTGCGAGATTGCGAGGAGCGAGATCTCGACTACTCTGAGGATAGTGTGGATCCACAAGAGTTGGCAAGTGGAAAGGTGGCACCTCGCATCTCGGGAACTCGTAAGTGGAAGGGTTGAAAGATTGGTGTTAAAGGTCGCAAGGTCGCGAGGGCACGAAGTGGCGAGGAGGCTAGGAGCCGTCCATCTGAGAAGGACAGGTGGCAGAGATCTAAGGATCTCACAAACTTGGGAGCTCGAAGGGTGAACATTCGAGTAGTGGGTATTCAAAGCCACGAGGGCACGAGAAGCGAGAAGGTAATAATCGTTGGATACAGATCGCGGGAGGACCGTTGGATCCGCACGTGGGATCCTACATCGGAGCCTCGCGAGAAAAGGCTCAAGAACTTGGTCATGGAAATCACGAAGTCACGAGAGAGAGAGGTTGCGAGTCTCGGCATCTCGGACCTCAGGAATCGACGGGGACGTTATTCAATTTCACGAGTAGCGAAGTCAGGAGGGAGAGAGATCGCAATAGCATGGAAGTCCCGATAGAAGTGACTGGTGTGACGGGTCAAGTCACACATGTGCATCGGAGTCTCGGTGCCTCGAACATCGGAGGTTGGAGAACCAAAAGTTTGGTATCGCAAGTAGCGAAGTCACGAGTAGTGAAATCCTTCTGGGAAAAGTCAGCGAGTTGACTGACCATCGGGTCGCGGGGATCCGAGGACCCAATGTTCAACCTTTGGACTCGTGAAGTTGCGAGTTCTGATCCTCCGAGAAGTTAAGGAAGGGGATCGGGTGACAAAGAGAATCTGTGGGTAGAAATATTCCCAATAGGGAATTAGGAGAACCTTTGGGTTCTTTGGGCCGAGGAAAGAGAAGGTCCTGGTGACAGCGGACGTGCAGGGTGGCCGTTTGCGTTAGAGTGGTATCAGAGCGGATATTTTGTCTGTATATTTCAGGCAATAGGGTGAAGAAAAGGAAAGCACTCTGATACACGTCAGAGTGGTATTAGAGTGGATATCTTGTCTATATATTTCAGACAAGAGGAGCGAGAAAGAAATTCTCTTTTCTTTCTGTAGCAGAGAAGAAAGGAAAAATTTCACCATGCCGCCGAGGAGGGAAAGACAAGTACAGAATCCAGAAATGGAAAGGCAGATACGTGATCTTCGAGCGAGATTAGAAGATATGGAAGTAGCGTAGAGACACACAACCAGTGCTGGAGATCTGAGTGACTCCGAAGGCGAAGTTGAAGCTGAGCCACAAGGAGAAGTTGCAGCCGAAGATGTAGCCAACGAGCAATTAATTAAAGCTATCACCCAGATGAGTTCAAAAACAAAGATGGACATTCCATCTTACGAAGGAAGTCTGGATGCAGAAGAGCTTCTAGATTGGATCGGGGCTCTTGAAACCTACTTCGATTATGAGGATATTGAAGAGGACAAGAAAGTTAGGCATGCTATCACAAAATTGAAGGGACATGCGGCATTATGGTGGGACGAGCTTCAAGAAGATAGATGTTCCAAAGGAAAGCAAAAGATCAAAAGTTGGGATCGAATGATTGCGAAGATGAAGGCAAAATTCATCCCAAGGGATTATCAAATCACACTGTTTAGGAGAATGCAGAACCTGAGACAAAAGTTGACGACAGTGAAGGAGTACACCGAGGAATTCTACAAGCTCAATATCAGAGCAGGTCATCGGGAGAGCGATGATGAAAAAGTTTCCAGGTATATGAATGGCTTAAGATACGATATCCAAGATGAGATGAGTATGACAACCATTAGAACAGTGGAGGATGCATATCAGATGGCGTTGAAAGACGAAGAAAAGCTAAGCTGTAAGCCAGCACAGCGAGGCCGAGGTAGGAGCCAGCCAAAAGATAAGTCAGTTGCCCAAGATAGGTTCCAGAAATCCAAGGACGACTGGAAAAAGACTCAGACCAGAACAGAAAGAGGTGGAAGTTCACAACGAGGCCTGCATACTGAACAGCGAAGGCAACAGACAGAACAGAGCGGAGGATACGCTGATAATAGCATATTTCCTTGCACCAGAGGTAGAGGAAGAGGCAGAGGTGGAGTCATCACATGCTTCACGTGTGGAAAGGATGGACATAAAGTAGTTGACTATCCAGATAGGAAAAAGGATAGAAGATAAGCTCACATCACTGAAGCATAGAGGCAAAATTTTGAGGCATAAGACACAGAAGACGGAAGGTCGCTAATGATGCGTAAGGTTCTCTTAACACCCGAGAAGGAGGTGGAGGACACAACACAAAGAAACAGGCTATTTAGAACTGCATGAAAAACCAAAGACAGGGTGTGCAAGGTTATCATGGATAGATGAAGCACCGACAATCTCGTTTCAACCGAGATGGTGGAGAAACTGGAGTTGGAGACGACTGATCATCCAAGCCCATAGAAAGTCTCATGGCTACAGAAGGGACATCAGGTAAATGTCACCAAACAATGCTTAGTTGACATCAAGATAGGAGGATACAACGATAAAATTCTCTGTGATGTTATTCCTATGGATGTATGTCATTTATTGCTAGGCAGACCATGGCAATATGACAGGAACGTAGTTCATGATGGGAAAATGAATATGTATACTTTGGAGAAGAATGGAAGAACACATATGTTACTTCCAATTAAAGACAAAGAAGTGAAACCAGAACCGAGAAATACTATACTTCTCATGAGTGGGAAGGAAATTCTGGCGGAAGTAAAGAAGAAGGAAGATCCACAGTTCTTTGTGGCCAGGAAACCAAAAGTTGTTTTGACCATCACAAGAGTGGATGATTTGCCGGAAGAAAATCAGGAACTGCTGGAAGAGTTCGTTGACATAGTGGTAGACGAATTACCTCATTCATTGTCGCTGATGAGGAGTGTGATTCATCACATAGACCTCATACCAGGAGCCAGTTTGCCAAATAAAGTTGTGTACAGGTTGACGCCGCAGGAGAACGAGGAAGTTAAAAGGCAGGTGCAGGAACTATTGGATAAAGGATTGATTAGGGAAAGTTTAAGTCCGTGTGTCGTTCCAACGGTACTGAGTCCAAAGAAAGATGGAGGCTAGAGAATGTGTACAGACTCTAGAGCCATTAACAAAATAACCATCAGGTACAGGTTTCTATTGCCACGGATGGATGACTTGATGGACTGCTTAAGTGGAGCCAAGTTTTTTTCAAAGGTTGATTTGAAAAGCGGATACCATCAAATTCGCATGAGGGAAGGCGATGAATGGAAGACAGCCTTCAAAACCAACGAAGGTTTGTACGAATGGCTAGTCATGCCATTTGGCTTGACGAATGCACCGAGTACGTTCATGAGGCTGATGAACGAAGTGATAAAGGAATTCATTGGTAAGTTTGTCATTGTTTATTTAGATGACATATTAATTTTTAGCAAAACAAAAGAAGAGCATCTGAAGCATTTAGCTGCAGTAATGAGGAAGCTACAGCAAGAGAAGATGTTGATTAACATGAGGAAATCTTCATTTATGAAGACGAAACTCATTTACTTGGGGGTTGTCATATCGGCAAATGAATTGAAGATGGATCCAAGTAAAGTGGAGGTAATTAAAAATTGGCCATCACCAAGAAATGTTTTCGAGGTGAGAAGTTTTCATGGATTGGCTAGTTTCTACAGGAAATTCATCAGTAATTTCAGTGGAATTAGCGCAGTAGTGATGGACACAGTCAAGAAAAGACATAAATATTTTCATTGGACTGAAGAGGCAGAGAAAAGCTTCAATCTGTTGAAGCGGAAAATCACAGAACAACCGGTTTTGGTGTTGCCGGATTTTACAAAGGTGTTCCAGGTGAAATGAGATGCAAGTGGCTTTTCCATAGGAGTGGTCTTGATCCAAGAGGACATACCAATTGCATATTTCAGCGAGAAGCTGGATGAGGCAAAAGTAAAGTACTCCACATATGATAAAGAATTTTATGCTATCATACAAGCGTTGAAGAAGTGGAGGCATTGTTTAATCCCGAAAGAATTTGTTCTGTACAATGATAATCATGCACTACAGTTTGTGACTCAACAAGAGAAGTTGAATCAGAAACATGCTAAATGGGTAGAGTATATGCAGAATTTTACATTTGTAATTAAACACATTTTAGGTATTGCTAACAAAGTGGCTGATGCTTTGAGCAGGAAGTGTTTGTTGCTGCAGGAGTTCCGAGTCAAAACATTGGGGTTTGAAAACCTTAAGGACATGTATGCAGGTGATGCAGATTTTGCAGAAGCATATGAGGCAACTGAGAATCCAGTTCTCAGAGACAGAAGCCCATGGATGGATTACATGATCCAAAATGGATTGTTGTTCAGAGGCAACCAACTGTGTATTCCAAATTGCTCCATGAGGGAGAATCTGATAAAAGAGAAGCATAGCGGAGGATTGGCAGGGCATTTTGGCCACGATAAGACATTTGCAAAGTTGAGCGAAGCATACTTTTGGCCAGGGATGCGTTCGGAAGTCAAGAAGTTTGTTGACAGGTGTAGAATTTGCCAGCATTCAAAGAGGCGAAAGAAGAATGCGGGATTCTATCAGTCATTACCCATACCAAAGAGGCAGTGGGATGAAATTAGCATGGATTTCGTATTAGGATTACCAAGAATGCAAAGAGGACATGATTCGGTCTTTGTGGTGGTTGACAGGTTCTCAAAAATGGCACATTCTATTCCATGCCAAAAGACCAGCGATGCGACTCATATCGCGAATTTGTTTTTCAAGGAGATCATTAGACTTCATGGTTTACCCAGAAGCATAGTATCGGACAGGGATATAAAATTCATTGGACATTTCTGGAGGACACTCTGGAAGAAGATGGGGACTAACTTGATGTTTAGTTCAGCGTATCATCCTCAGACGGATGGGAAAATAGAGGTGGTGAATAGAAGTCTGGGAGATTTATTAAGAAGCTTAGTAACAGAGCACCACAGCAGCTGGGACAATGTGTTGCCACTGGCAGAGTTTGCGTACAACAAATCAGTGAACAGGAGCACATGCAAAATTCCATTTGAGATTGTATATGGTAGGCAACGAAGAGGATTATCTGAACTGAGGGACTCAGATCAAAAATTGACTAAGAGCACAAGTGCTGAAGAATTCGCAGAGGCGATGGAGGAACTTCACAGCAGGGTGAAGCAGCGATTGCTGGAATCAAACCAGGAATATAAGCGCAGAGCAGATCAGCATCAGAGACAGCTTCAATTCAAAGTTGGTGATCTAGTTTTGGCACATCTGAGGAAAGAAAGGTTCCTGAGAGGAACATACAACAAGCTGAAAATGAAGAAAATTGGGCCATGCAGAGTCCTAAAGAAATTGGGAGAAAATGCTTATGAGATTGAGTTGTCGGATGACATCGGAATATCTCCGACATTCAATGTCTCAGACTTATATCCCTATAAGGCTGAGGAAGCAAGAGATGAAAGTGATGGACAACCAAAAATCCAGTGGCAGAAGCAGATGCCGATTGCAGAAAAGCCACAGATGGAACGTATACTTGACAAGAGGGTGAGAAAAAAGACCAAGCGAAAGGAATACTTCGAGTATCTGGTCAAATGGAAGAACCATCCAGTGGAAGATGCCAGCTGGGAAAGCGAAGAAGAGGTTCAAAAGCATGGACAGACCATACAGGAGCTCATGGACAGGAGCCCATGAAATTTTTCAAGCCAAGGAGTATGATGCAGGAGCATCGCAATACCCAAAGCGAGCGTGGATCCAGGGCATGTGTTTTTTTTTAACACATGACATATTAATTTGAAAACGTTTGAAATTGAAGAACCAAACCTTCAATGAACCATTTATGAGAGAGCGCCTTTTGTATATTGTATCAGACCTCGAGCCATATGCTCTTGTCTGAAGTAGATAGGAGGAATTTAATAGATTTAATGCTCGTAGCTAGGATGTTAAGTCTAGATTTGATAGTTTAGAGTCTGGGAGGGAAAACAGAAATAGACACCCTCATTGTATCTTTGTAAAATAATTATCAATTAAGAATTTAGGAGAAGGGCAGAGCAAGCAGAAAACATTGTATGAGAACCAACCATGTACAGGCATTTGAATTAATA
>JASDQU010392631.1:0-10978 GCA_032191745.1 Picea mariana | reverse complement strand
GGTTGGTGCTTTCTCCTTGGTTTGTTGGATGTTGCTTATTGTTGTTTGATTCAACTTTGCAGGGTTGAGGTCCTACAACTGTAGTTGGGCCTTTTGGTGCTTCTTCACTGGGTTGTTATTTGATGATTGCTCTTGTTTGCTTCAACTTTTCAAGATTGGGGTCCTGCATCTGTAGTTGGACCTGTTGTTACAGTTTGTGGGCCAGAGGCTGCGCTTCAGTCCTTCTCCATTCACCAGTGGGTCTCATTTTTTGTGGTTGCATTCTTTCATTGCTTGATAAGCCTGTTGCAATACATTTTCGTCCTTTATTTTTTCTTCTACAATGTTGTCTGCAATGAATATGGGCAATATTGTTCTTTGGCCGTGTTCCTAGTTCATTGGTTGTTGCTTGCTCGTTGCTTGTTGATTGGTTTCTTGTTTTCTTATTGCTATTGTTGTTGGTGTTGTCATTCCCCATTGACGGGTGGATTTTGCTGCTGGATTTACATTCATGTTCGTTCCTTGTTGTTTGCTATTTCCAGTTTGCAAGTGAAAATTTTAAATGTTGGAGATGCCTAAGTCAAAATCCTCTTCCAAAACATCTTCATATGTGAAGAGAAAATTTAATTTCCTTTTTTATATGTCAGTGAGTGTTATGGAGGTGTTCCAATTGCGGATGCATAATTCCAACCGTGCAAAACTGCAACTTCCTTAAATGTTTGCACAGTGGGAAGCCTTTGCACTGTCCTTACAGTCTTCCATATTTACCTACCATGCCTCACATCATGAAATGTTTGCTTAACATGCGTGTTACAATATATTCCTTTGATTTTCTTATACAATCTTGTTTGCAGCAAATTTGGACAATATTGTTCTTCATCGACATTCCTGGTTGACTAGTTGATGCTTGCTCGTTGGTTCGTTGGATGTTGCTTATTGTTGTTTGATTCAACTTTGCAGAGTTGAGGCCCTGCAGCTGCAATTAAGCCTCTTCATACTTGTTTCTTCACAAACACATATCTACTTGGAGAATGCAAATTGGAACATGGTTTTATAGTTGGGTCACCAAAAAATACTATTAAGGTAGAATAATATGCAAAAAATTGCAGTGGATATAAACAACATCTCTTTTGACTTGAACCAGAGTTTGTCGAGCTCCAACTATATTTCATAGCTGAGAATGTTTCTCCCATAGTTAATGTCTTTCTATGGATTCATATTTATGAGACTAAGTGTTGTTGTGTGAGGGATAAAGTTCTTGTCTCACTTTCTTTTTCCTCTTCTAAACTTTCTCATTTTTTCCTTTTGTTCTTCCTCTCTATTTTGCGTTTTTGGTTCTACACTTTGTCATGTTTATGTGCTCGCAGGTTCCCGGGGTGGCGAATTGACAAATCATCATCTCCATCTATATCTTCATATCACGATTTCGACTGATTGCCGTTCGTTTGCATACTTAGCCAATTTATTCTAAAGTTGCTCGTTTTTCCTTTTGTTCTTCCCCTCTATTATGTGTTTATGGTTCTATACTTTGTCACGTTTTTGTGCTCATGGATTCCCGCGGTGGCGAACTGAAAAATCGCCATCTCCATTTATATATTCACATCACGATACCGACCGACCGTTGTTCATTTTCATACTTATCCAATTTTATGAACGTGGGTTCGCGGATAAGTGTTATCGAACTCTGGTGCCCCGTGTTCAGGGTATACATCTTCCACCCAAAACTTATGTGCTCTACAATTCGACCCCAGGCTCCTTGAACTCGCTAGCCTAACTCTACCTACGATGAATCTGTCTGTCCTACCTGCCTTTCCATACTTAGTTGAGTCTTCAAAGTTTCACGGGTTCACGCACTCCCGGGTTCAAAAAAGTTTAAAAGCATTTTTCGCTCCCCTCCATCCCCGCCACCTTCCGCCCTTCCCAATGCATATTAATTATGATTTTACCAATGAAAACCAACCAGACAGGTTTGAAAATATTGTCTTTAAAAAGCGAAAAGCTCTAGGACATCTCCCATTAAAACGCATTAACAGGCGAATATTATGGGATCTGATAATTTTTTTCGTCCATTTTGAATTTGCAAAAAGTGTTAGTTATTTTACTTTTTTAAAGGCATTATCATAGTAACAATGAAATATTGTACTACCACGTTGCCATCCACAAATGTGTCATCAACAGAGGTCTTGACGTCATGTCCGTCTTTAATATTGTGCATATATTATAGGTTCTCAAATTTGAGAATCTGCTTGCATATGGGAATGTTAACTCGTGTTATTAGTGACTATTTAGCACACATATTCGAAAAGATTGGAATTAATAAGCGAAAATATCGAGGGCATATACCATTAAAATGAATTAAACCAAGATTTACGGAAAATTATACTATCATCCTCCAACGTTCATTTTAAATACTTATTCCCATTTCTCTCTATCATCGAAGACTTTGGGCTTTAAGGTGCCTCCATTGTAAAGTTCCTGGTCATGGATATGTGAGAAAACTTAGAGATGTCATTCATGCCCAATTGAAAGACGAGGGAATGGTTTTATGTGACGTTAGCTTTGAGTGAAAAAAAACTTTGTTAGCCAACAGAAACTCAGACGCAAAAAAAATGAATCAAGTATCTTGTGATTGGTGTTCTCCCTGTATTCGATGCTTTGGTTGGTTGAAAGACCTACCTGAAGATTTGTGTGTTGAACTTATTTGTTTTGTCAGTGGGAGTTTGAAGGGACTTTCAAGTCACCTGCAAAATGGTCCTTCGTTGAAGTATATAGCTTCTTCCAACAACACAGATTTGGCAAGTGTATCAAATTCTGCAGACCACACAAGAATTTATCTTTCGTCAGAGGAGACACACATATCAGGGCTTGCAAAATGGTCTGGAATATTCGGAAATGACGCCAAATATTACTCCATTCGCGAATATGCTCAGAAGGAAATTATAAATTTGGATCGTCATGAGTATGAAAAACTGTATGGGTGGTTGAAGCAACATCCTAAAATTACAGAAGTTTCTATTTCAAAGTTTGTTGAGCGACTTTTGGGTGTGGTAACAGACTTGAAATAAAGTCATATTCTTTATCAAAGTTTGTTCACCGTCCTCTGGATGTAGTAATAGACTCCACATACAATCAACTTTCTATCGCTACTGCACATTTTTTTCACTATTGCTATGCATATGATTACATCTGGGTCGATGACCTTGCCCCTCTTTGCATGAATATTCTCCTCCTACTTGAAGGTGGGTATATAACTAGGGAACGACGCTCTCAAAAGTTTCTAATTGTTAGGTAGCCAGAGAGGTAGTAGTGGGGGCCCAAAGGGCCCATAGTGATAATAGTGGAGGTCATTCAATGTAAGGTGGACTAGGTTCACTATATTATTAAATAAGGCCCACTATGGTAGTTAGATATAATAAATGGGTAGTTAGATAAATAAATGTAAGAGGACTTTTTAGAAGGTTCTACTTCTAGAAGATTCCTCCTCTAGAATGTTCTCAGGTGATGGTAGCACTATATAAAGAGGTTCAAGCAATGTAATGAGATATGAAGAGAAGTATTGTATTTGGAGTGGTAGTTCAATAGGAGGATGCCCCCTCGAAGAGGCAAGTGAACAGGAGAAGATCCCTTCCATAATAGGATCCATTGTACGGTGTTTCCCTACCTCAAGTGTTTGATAGTAATAAAGGAGATTTTTCATATTGTTCTTGTATATCTGTTGTGGTGTTTTTGTATTCAGTCTTTGGTTCTTAACAAGTGGTATAAGAATTTTTCTCTGATACCACTTGTTAAGTACCTATAACAGATCTGCAAATATACTTCAATAATACCAATAATAAACCATAAACGATTCACCATAACATGAACACAAGAAATAGAGAAAACCCTTGAGGTAGAGAAACACCGTATAATGGATCCTATTATGGAAGGGATCATCTCTTGTTCACTTTCCTCTTCGAGGGGGAATCCTCCTATTGAGCTACCGCTCCAAATACAATACTTCTCTTCATATCCCATTACATTGCTTGAACCTCTTTATATAGTGCTACAGTCACCTAAGAACATTCTAAAGGAGGAATCTTCTTAATGTTAGGTAGCTAGAGAGGTAATAGTGGGGGCCTAGAGGGCCCATAGTGATAATAGTGGAGTTCATTCAATGTAAGGTGGACTAGATCCACTATATTATTAAATAAGGCCCACTATAGTAGTTAGATATAATAAATAGGTAGTTAGATAAATAAATGTAAGAGGACTTCTTAGAAGGTTCTACTTCTGGAAGATTCCTCCTCTAGAATGTTCTAAGGTGATGGTGGCACTATATAAAGAGGTTCAAACAATGTAATGGGACATGAATAGAAGTATTTTATTTGGAGCAGTAGCTCAATATGAGGATGCCCCCTCGAAGAGGCAAGTGAATAGGAGAGGATCCCTTCCATAATAGAATCCATTATACGGTGTTGCCCTACCTCGAGGGTTTGATAGTAATAAAGAATATTTTGCATATTGTTCTTGTATATCTGTTGCGGTGTTTTTGTATTCAGTTTTTGGTTCTTAACAAGTGGTATCAGAGCACTTTCCTTGGCAGACATTGTGGGCAAATATTTTTTATTTTTGCAAATATTTGTTTTCGGAGAAGAAAAAAGAGGGTTGCGACATTCCAAAAAATTTTGGTATATTTTTATGAAAAAATTGCAGAAAAAGATTTTATATCTGAGTTCCTCTCATAAAAATACCCAATTTGAAAAAACAAATCATCCGAAATGGAGTTCGGGAAGTCAAGATATTGAAGTTTTAAAATCTGCAATTTTTCAGAGTTTTTTCCGTGGACGATGGCGCAATTTTTTTATTTATTTGTGTAGCATATGGATGTTGAATTTGCCAAAAAATATTATAGATCTGGGTTCCTCTCACAATTTCACCCAATTTCAAAAAACAAATCAGCCAAAACGGAGTCCGGAAACTGAAGTTATGAGCATTTTTAATTCAGTAGTTTTTCAGAGTTTTTCCGGAAAACGTCACGATTTTCTGCAGTAATTTTTTGTTCTATTTTTTGGGTTTTTTCGTGACGGCGGCAGGACTGCAGAGTTCATAAATTTTCATAGGGTGCTCAGATGGATATTTCTTCTCAAACCCTCAAAGAAATTCTACAGATTACTGCAGCATTCAAAGCCCAATTATTTGATAGATTGGATGGTTTTGTAGATGGCCTTAATGATAGTTTTCGTAGTATTCAAGATTCTTTGGATAACATGCAAGAGAGGTTTCTTATGGAGGACCTCAGGGATGAATATAATCAAGAAATATATGTTTGGTATAATTTTGAGGCCGATTGCGATGATTGGTATATGGATAGTATTCGTTTCGGGGATGACAACCACTTCCATATTTTATTTGATGACTCTACTCCACCTTCTGTAGAGAACATCAATGCCCCACATCAGGAGCTAGTTACCAGCGTCCATCCTGCATATTCTACAGTGGTATTATTTCTTCCAGATTCTGTTACGACCATTTTCCACTATATCGATGGATCTTCTTATTTGGATCCACAGGACAGGTGTCAGTCTTTGGAGCATCATTTTGAGTTGGTTATTGGGTTCCAAAATATTTCACGGGGAGTTCACATGAGCACTTGGACATGGGACCCGGGCTTGCGATGGTGGTTGGACTACTTCAGCATGGTGTCTTTCCTTTCTACATAGAACCATGGTTCTCTAGTATTCTTCAGCATTATGGTCCATAATTATCCATGGGACCCTGGTATATGGTTGTACATCAAGCGTTGAGGACAACACTTTCACAAGGGGGATGGAATGTTAAGTAGCTAGAGAGGTAGTAGTGGGGGCCCAGAGGGCCCATAGTGATAATAGTGGAGGTCATTCAATGTAAGGTGGAATAGGTCCACTATATTATTAAATAAGGCCCACTATGGTAGTTAGATATAATAAATGGGTAGTTAGATAAATAAATGTAAGAGGACTTCTTAGAAAGTTCTACTTCTAGAAGATTCCTCCTCTAAAATGTTTTTAAGTGATGGTAGCATTATATAAAGAGGTTCAAGAAATGTAATGGGATATGAAGAGAAATAATTTATTTGGAGTGGTAGCTCAATGGGAGGATGCCCCCTCGAAGAGGCAAGTGAACATGAGAGGATCCCTTCCATAATAGGATCCATTGTACAATGTTTCCCTACCTGAAGGGTTTGATAGTAATAAAGGAGATTTTGCATATTGTTCTTGTAAATCTATTGTGATGTTTTTGTATTCAGTATTTGGTTCTTAACACTAATGCTTGCATCAACATGTAACTGGGAAAATTTAGTGGGACAAAATTCTGGATTATGGACTTTGCAACACTTTCTGAAGATTAATTTATACTACCACCTTCTGCAAGAAGTTTGGCATGTTTAGGTAATGATTTGGTTTCTGAAAATCACCTTTTACTACCACCTTCATATAATCATTTTATTTGATTCTTTAGAATAGACATTGATGTAGTGGTGTATTCCAGAGATTTTGCTACCCAATATCAATCTTCCTGTTGTTTCCCTTGTTTTGAATAAGGAGAATGCATTTCTTCTATTGCAGTGAATGCGATATTTGAAAAAAAAAGAAGGAATTGCTTGATGCTTGAAGTAAGTGCCTTCCTGGTCATAGAGTGCTTCCATCACTAGCTTGCATTTGCACAACTGATTTTATTGCTACCTTCTTTCTTTCTCCTAGTGGTGGATTCTTCTATCCCAACCAACATGATGGAAATAAACTGGCTCTAGCTCTAGGGAATTTGATCGCTTCTGGGAATCTGAGTTGACTATATATTAATTTTGGTTATGTGTGCAACCTAATGTTAGACATAGAAAATACAATTTATTATTTCTTAAAATATTAAACAATGTATTTTTTTAACACATGGCTATTCAAAAACTTTTAGGCATTGTTTGGGATTCACGTCCTTCAAGGATGTTAATTAATCACACAATTAATATTGCTTGTGCCAATGCAATCGATTCGTTGTCCACTATGGAAATTGCATTAACACTGGAATGTCAGATAATAGATGTCTGGCATGTACCTAATGTCAAGGTCATTATCGCACCGGACACCCAACATCCAAAGATTTCTGGACTCAGAGCAACATTGTAGTTGTCGTGACAAAGCAAAACTAAAGTCAATGTTCTTTGCAGGTCTGACAATCCTACAATCTAAGTGCTTTGACAATGAGATCCCTTCTTGTTCATCTCATTGCCGCACTACAGTCAATAGCCTGAATCACATCTCTAAGTTGTCTCAAATGTCGATGATCATGAACATTACAAGGAAGGCACCTTAAACCCCAAGTTTTGACGATAGAGGGAAATTAACACTTAGCAAAGTATGGAATGTTGAATAACCAGCCAATGCAGGTATGCCATATCTATAAGAGACAAGATATTCAAAAAGTTAGGATAGATCTAGCTGGCAGCACTAATGAAGTCCAAGACCCAAAATTGATATTCAACTCATTGTTTTTTACCAAGCAAGCATTTGATGATCAAGTTGAAATCTATAAAATACTGTCTACGAGCTTCATTATTGTACATATTTGATTTTTTTTGTCAGTGGCAACCCCAATCGCAGGCATTATGGCAAATAATCTCAGTTGTATTTTGTAACCCAGTTGATCTAAATATAGAATATTTGAGGTTTTTGTATGGTGTTTTCCAATCTCTGGTATTGTCTTTTTATTTTATTTTGTATTTTTTTGTGTGTGTCGTTAAACATGGACGACAAGCTTTTCTTTATGTTGCCCAACACTTCGATTTAAATAAAGGCTACTATGTCTGCTCCTTACATTTTACATGGAAGAATATTTTTTCATAGGACATACTTATGTTGCGCTCTCCCTATACTTAAGAAAGAAATGGGAGGACCCGTCCTACTTTCATTCTTTGGGGTCCCGTAAATAGAATGAATTAATTACTCTATTTCAACAAGGTAGCTCAGGTGTTGACGTCGTGTTCCTGTTCAATATTTTGCATATATTACAACTTCTTCTATTTGATAATATTCGTGCATATAAAAAAATGTTGTGTCATATATATATTCCTTTCTATTGTTTATGGGTTTCAACGAAATTTGTGAACTGAACAACATCCTACAAATTGGAAGATGATTTACGTTTGGACCAGAAATAATCTATTAATATATATTAATATGAATACTATTGGAATAAATATAAACATTTTCTCTTTAAATTTTCCTTTTTTTCTCCCCTTCTATTATCCCTTTGTGGTTCTATATTTAGTCGCATTTCTATGATCACAGCCTCTTGGATTCATGGATTGGCAGATGCTCATATTTATCTATATCTTGACACCATGATTCCAACCGACCGCGATCCCTTTCAATACTTAGCCAATTATATGACCACCGGGTCTCGGGTTTGCAGTATCCAAAACTTATGTCCCATGTTCCATCATATACATCTTACACCCAAAAAACTTCTGTGATCTGCAATTTATGCTTTTACTAGTGAGAACTCACTAGGGGTTTGAAAATATTGGCATTAATAAACAAGCAGTAGATGTTGTTCTGTGAGATACTTAGCCCTTTTTCCCTTTTCTTATTCTCGTCTATTATTTCTTTCTGGTTATATACTTATTTGTATTTCTATGATCGCGGGTTCCCAGATTGGTGGGCTAACAGATATTCATCTCCATCTATATCCTCACATGACGAGTCGAACTTTGTTGCTTCTTGTTCTATGATATACATCTTGCACTCAACTTCCAGGATCTACAATTCCACTGCAGACTCCTCAAACTCGCAAGCTTCACTCTACCAGGGTTCACAAAAGTTTCAAAGAATATTTCGTTGCCTTCCATCCCCACTAACTTCGCACCCTTCCCAATGCACATTAATTATGGTCTTACTAGTGACAACTGAACACACTGGTGTGAAACAATTGGCATTAACAAGCAAAAAAAACCTCGAGGACATCTCCCATTAGCACACATTAAACCGCCATTTACAGTACTCAGAACGACCGTCGTTCCTTTCTATACTTAGCCAAATTTTTCCACATGTTCTGTGTTATACATCTTGCACCCAAAAACTTCCCTGATCTACACTTCCACCCCATGCTTCTCCAAGTCACAAGCTTCACTTTACCCGAATTCATAAAAAGTTTCAAACCATTTATGGCTCTCTTCCATCCCCGCCACAATCACACCCTTCCCAATGAACATTAATTATTCCGGCCTCTAAATTAACTTCCATTTTTCTTTGACCTAAAAATAGCACCTGGACCTCCACCATATACAAATTGACTGTCAGACTCCGACATCATCCCCTCTTCCATGTTACACATTATGCATTCAAATGTTCTAAGTGATACAATTTGACCGTCGGAGCCTCACTTCTTTTGTGGAGACCTTGTCTGTTGATACTGAGAGGGGGTGAATCAATATCAAGTACAATTTGAAAACATTTTCAACTTATACTTAAACCATTCAATTATATCCAATGAGAAATGAACAATAGTATAAGAGTTACACCAATACACCACAATACACCATGCACAATATATGAGAAATAATCAATAGTTATAATTCAAGGGAAGTAATGACTTCCAAAGGTAGCTACAACTTCCAAATATAAAGGGAGGGATAAACCTCTAAGAGGAAGATACAATCCTCCAATATCAAGAGAGGTTTTATCTCTCCATCCTTGCCCCTTCTTTCCACCCAATAATATATGAGAGATAATAAAACTTTACATTAAATCATCACCATCAACCAACCATCACATAGACCCTGATAATGCTTTATGAGACTTCTTCAACTTCTGTAATTCTTCAATTCTTGGAATACTCTGATCCTATAGATAATATTACTCAATGTATTCTCTGAAACTCCTCCAAGTTTCACTCCTTGAATCCTCCCCAAAAATAATTTATAGAAATAATGGTAGACTTTATTCAATTCTGGTTTATTCAGGAAAGCAAACTTGTATAGAATGCCCCGCGCTCAATATTTAACATCAGATTATGAAACTTGCACACAATAAACTAAAGTCTGTAATATTTCAAATGAAATTGGTCTCACTTCATTTGGATTCTCTATGAAGAAGTTATGATTGTTTTACCCAAAACACTTGTTTATGACTAGCTTCAGGACTAGTAAAAAACCCTATTTTCCACAGAGTGTATCTCCATAATTGTAGTGAATCAAGAGCTGAAAATTTTACCACAGGTACCTTGATATGTCTTGTCAATACCATAGCAATTTCACTATATGAATCATTCTAGAAAAAATGTTAGAACGAAAATGGTAAGATGACCTGTAAATAACATACCTTAGAACACATCACCAAAAGACTTCATCCTCCCTTGAAATCCGGCCTTCTTCACTTCTGATTTCCTCTGAAATTTGAATTGTGTATCAAATGAATGTATAATGATATGCATTTATACCATTTATGTCACTTCCTTTTAGCATTAGGGTTGACCTGACACTTTCTTATTTTGTAATTCTTTTCTTTAATTTTCTTCAGGGCCTACATGTACTTCCTTCTTCAATTCACTTTGTCATCTTCAAAAATTCATTTCTCCTCAACCATGAGGATACACATTATGTGTCACATACCACCGGAAAAAAAAGGATGTATACTATCCATCCATGGGTTTTGTATCTACGTGTGCATTTTCCTTCATGTCCAAATACCTTCATCAATCTTGCGGTCAAAAACCAATGACTAGGGTTGACATCAATGACAACAACCAATATTCCAAAAATCTCCCCCTTTATCATTGATGGCAGCACTCATGCTCCCCCTATCATCATGATCCCAATTTCTCTCCCCCTTTGACATCAATGGCAAAGGGTAGGGCTTCTCCCCCTGAGTTCAATGGCATAAGGTG
Source organism: Picea mariana (assembly GCA_032191745.1). NCBI lineage: Eukaryota > Viridiplantae > Streptophyta > Pinopsida > Pinales > Pinaceae > Picea > Picea mariana. The sequence continues at coordinate 103 of JASDQU010392631.1, read as the reverse complement.
ACCTTCTTCTTTGGGGCTGCTCCCCCTGAACATGTGGCACTCAATAATACTTCATCCTTATTTTTGGTCTTTGGGAATTTTTCTTCCTTGGAATCCTTTTGTG
>JASDQU010392630.1:0-10947 GCA_032191745.1 Picea mariana | reverse complement strand
ATTAAAGAATGACAGTTTGATTATTAGTACATGCACGAGGTTTACATGTATTAGCTACACATGCATTCCTCGTACATATACAATAGTATGTATGGACTTCTTGAATTACTTACTGATATAGTCAAAGTTAATTGATGTGAATGTATGAGCCATGCCTTTTTCCCTTGTAAAATCAGATTTCTTAACTTCGGGACGAAGTTCGTTGAAGGGTGGGTGTATGTAACGACCCAAATTAATTAAACGATTAGAGATTTTAAAGAAAAACCAGTTAAAGAAAATAAGCATGATTAATTGTGTGATAATCAAACTGAAGAATGAATTTAATGAACTGTGACAGAAATTAAGGGAAAAGAAATAAAATAATCTAAGAAGAGGGATGGCGTAGGCTACCAAGGGTGGCGTATGCAGGGTAAGAAGCCCAGAAATCCCGAGAAGATAAGGAAAATGTTAATGAAACGGAGTACGGGGGACAGAGGGTGGTTGTGAGGAGTAACTGCGTAAGGTGGTCGGGAGGAACAAGGCGGGGAAGGAGGGGGATGTGCNTTGGGCTCGGGGGCCAGGATATCCATAGATATCCTGGAGCTAGGTCGTTTTCATAGTTAGCAGGGTGGACAGTAGATTTGGGCAGTTATTTTGTGTTTATGGTAGGTCTGGACTGAGTAGCAGGGCAACAAGACAACAAGACAACATGGCAGCAAGGAGGCAACCTGAATTAGCATCATATCCAGGTACTTGGTTAAGTTTGAATTTATTTATTTCTGTTATCATTTCAGTATTTATTGAGAATTCTAAACTGCTGTAGTTGTTGTCATAAAACTCAATATTATGTTAGGAAGTTGTTCTTTCAGTTTACTTAATCAATGCTTATGGGTTATCCCTGTCTGCCATGAATTTCGTATTTGATGACAAATCTAAGTTGTTAAAGTATCTGTTATCCCAAATCAGCATTAGGCTATGAAATTATTGCTTCAGTTTACTTAAGTAAAACGCTTATTAAGTTGCTTATTAAATAGAGGAGGCACAAAAATATATTGAACCGTTACAGTGTTACGTAGAAAACGGATCTAAGCCGTTAGATCCCAGGCGGATACCCGACAGCCGTTAGATTTCAGAGAAGGTGTGAGGGATTTAACCCTTCGACACCAACAAGTCCAGGCACCATCGGGAATTCGGACTTCGGCGTTTGTAGAGGCATGAGTCCCGTACCCTTTGAAATCACGAGTAGCGATTTCCCGATTTAATCGGGGCCGTCGATCGCTACGAAGACACGTGGCACAGGATCATGGGGCATCGGGGTTCGGCGCTCGGAGGTTTGTGGGAGGAGTTAACAACGGCACTAAAATCGCTGATTTTCCGACAGGGAAATCCTCGACAGAGATGGAAGCGTTGACCCTTGACCATCGGGGTTCGGGACTTGGAAGGTCCTGTGCATGGTGCAACAGGGCTCGCCAACTCCCGACCGGCGATTTCCCGATTTCCACAAGTATGTGGGTCCAAGCCATTAAACATCGCAAGTAGCGAAATCCCGACGGAAGAAGTTCCGAAGTCCGATGATGGTTGAACTTTGTGGGCGTTACCCTCCTCAAACTTTGTTCTTATTTTTGTATAAATATATACAATTTCTTCACAATCAAAAGTATTTAGAAATGAGTATAATGCCTTCTTGTCTGTCCATGCATCCTTTGGAATGTCATCATCCAAAGAAATTGAAGGCACTCTATTTAGTAAGTAAAAAATAATAATATTCACAACTTCTTCCCAAAAATTTAATGTAAATCATGCATGCAATCTAATACTCCTTGCACACTTCATGATTGACCTACCCATCCTTTTTGACACACCATGTTTTTGTGTTGTTCCCATAACTGTCTTATGTCTATGAATCCCATGGTATGAACAATATCTATCGAATACTTTGTTGTAGTATTCACCTTCATTATTTGATCTAAGACAATTCAACTTATTTCTTGTCTCATTCTCAACCAAAGACTTAAATTTCTTAAAAGTATCAAAGCCATTATATGTTTTTCAAATGCTATAAACCAAATCTTTCTTAGTCACGTCATCAATAAAACTAATATAATAATAATGGACACCAATACATGATACTTGAGATGGTGCCCATATATATGTATGCACAAGATGTAAATTTTCCATATGTTATTCCATCCCTACATTGAGAAATGTGACTCTCTTATATTTTCCATAAGCATAGTGCTCACATAAATCCAAATCAACCTGGTTTGAATATAGGAAGAAATTCCTTGAGTGTAGAATATGCATAGAAAGGCCAACATTATTGATATATAAATGCAACATACCTACCTTATATCCTTCCTCTATTTTCAATGATATTTTCTGACCTTGCATGAATTTCTTGTAAATGTAATTGTATATACTTCGTTATCCAACTACCCTATTAAAATTGTATTTTTTCTCAAATTAAGAATGTGTTTCATCTCTTTCAACAACCATTGGTTTCTGCTATGTAATTTTATATGTATCTTACCCTTTCCAATAAGTTTTCATGGTTTATCATCGCCCAAATAAACCTATCAAAAGTCACCTTGAACATAGTATTGAAAATATTTCCAATGGGGTGTCGCATGAAATATGAATTACTTGATTCTACCACCCAATAATCAATTATAATATCTAGTAAATGGATTAAAGAATCATGGAACACATGATTCACTACATTTTCTTCCTAATTATTTTCCTATTTCCCATCTCCTTCTTTTACTTCTCGAGACCAATAATCTTTCTTTGAGAGACCTTTATTCCCACAATGCGAGCACTCAAGATTCCCTCTATATTTGAATATTCCCTTCTTATATATCCCATGATTCCATGGGATCTTTCTTCTATCTCTTTGTCTTATCCTTCTCTCCCTGGTTAAATCATTAACTAATGTCTCACCTGTGTTTTTCCATCGCATTTGCTCGCTAAGGATAACACCAATATCACCATTAATATTTAAAGTATTTGAATCAGAGACAAAATTATTCATATCCATGACCAATACATTCCATCCTTCTAGCAATCAGAACAAAATCAAAAGAGACCTCACCTCATCATCAATTTTTACTCCTACATAACTTAACTGACTATTGACCATGTTAAACTCATTTAAATGATTAACAATAGACCCACATTTTGAGATCTTGACACTAAATAAAAACCTAATAACAAATACATTGTTGGAGGATGATGGTTTGTCATAAAATTTAGCCAATTCCTTCATCATATCTTCCATTGTATTTTCTTTCGAAATTTTGAAAGCCATCAATGTTGTCAGGCACAACCATATTGTCCTAGTTCCTTTCTATAAAGAATATCCTATTATTCATCCTTCATAGTCATCATATTATTTGTATTCTTCCCAATGGTAGGAATAGATTATTTTGATATCTATATTCCTCCATTGACATCCTCCATAGATAGTATTTTTTTCTATTAAACTTATTGACCACAAAACTTTCCTACTTTCTAGATTTCGCCCACTCAAACCAGGAACCTTCCTTTCCTACTAGGTTATCATCCAAATATACCTCTGTCTTTGACACCAATTTTTATGAATAGGATTGTTGAGCCATAAAAAATAAAACATAAAAGGAATCTAGAAATAAAACAAAGATGAACACAATACAAGTGAGAGACATCAATAAAAATGGTTCACCCAATATGGGCTACATCCATGGAGAAATAGTTAGTACTTACTTTATTCCATCTAGAAAATCAAGGGATAACATTTACAACACATATGTTGCAAGATACTCTTCACTCTCTCACAATCTCCTCTCTATATAAATAATCTCTCTCATTCACCATTACAATAAAATACATAGGATCTAGTGGCATCCAAAATACCTAATTGTTGTGTTAAATTCCCCCCTATAGACATGTGAAACCCCCCTTGGATCAGGACTCCTCTTTCATCCATTATATAAGGAAAAACATGATGTACTACTTCCTCCATAGACCTGTTTAAACAATTAGAATGAGAATACAGGGACATAAGACTTACCTTTTTACATTGTTTATCCTCGCTGCTCTAGCCTTTGATATTTATGTCTAAGCTCCTAGGTGTAAGTAAAGTACTACAAGGAATAAAGCGAAACCTCCTTCTTCCACACTGTCTTGTTAAGAATAAATATATCTATCTATGATGAATTAGAAAACAATAGACATGCACATATTGAACACATAGATATGAGAGGAATAGGCCAAGTTATGCATTAATGGAAATCAAATAAAAATGAACCACTTACAATCTCAATCTCGACGTTGCAGTAGTTCCTCCTAGATTTACTTTCCATCCCCTTGGATCTCACGCAGTCATAAGTATGATTCTCTGAATTCTCCTCCCCTTTCACTCAAGCATGGCCTCCATTACATAGGCATTGATGCATCACTAGGCATTGATGCATCACAACCATATGATAGTTTTGAGCAGAGAATATGTTTAAATGATGATTTTTCTCAACCAAAAAAATTCACCTTGCCTTGAATATGATATAGCTCAAACCAATCCATTAAAAAACTGAAAAGTTTTAGAAACAACCTCACAAAACAAGGCACGAAGATTAAAACTACATCATCTCCCCCCCATAACTATGCAGAGGGAGATGAACAAGGGATTTTCGCTCCCTAAGAAACTCTAGGGGAGAGATGATCATGTTTTATCCATCCTTGTATATGGGAAGGGGGTGATGGAGCTCAAACAAGGCCAAAATATAAAGGAAAATTTAGTATTTCGATCTCCAACTGATAGGTTTACCTTCCAAATTGTATACGGCTTATGACATACACTTTTTGATCATAATGAAATTAGGAAACTTAAGTTTGATAGTTAGGTGCAACATTTGGTGGTGCGACACTTAGTTGTATAACAATTGCGACACTTGTGACACATACAACACTTAGTAGTGTGACACTTAGGTGTGTAACAAATGCACCCTAAAGTGTGAAGTCAGATGAAAATATGATGGTTGAAAGACTTTACAAAAATATGCATGTGAGGGTGATGGAATAGGAGATATGGGTGGAAGATGAAAAAAAACATCAATCAATATATTTGTATCATCCCTGAGGTAGACATAATCATGCTCGAAATAATATGAATTAAAGCATGGTTGTTGGCCAATACATTATGGATCCATGAAAGAACTAACTAAGGATATGGCAACCAAAGTTTCAATGTGGACCCATATCTCCATGAATCAAATAGGTTGTAGTCATGAAATAATACACAGTGGAGCTACGGTATGACAAAAAATAGCCAAAGACCAATTCAAAGTGGATCTATGTAACAAAATATATATCAATAATATCAACAAATGATGACCATACTTGAATATTCTAAATATTCAAATAGTTTTGATCACAACTAGGGTTCTTGAGGAGTTCCCAAGGTATTCATCCTGATCGTACAATGGTATGATTCTATTCATGTGAATAGATGTGTTGATGTCGAACATGGTATAAACTACCTTCTTACTAGTCATTGATGCATATTGTTAACTAGTGAGAGGAAAATCACCAATGGTGATAATGACTCCCAAGGTACCCTATTACATTCCAATGAATATGAATAAATTATATGAAGTAGAAAATCTGTGGAATTATTTGATTAGAGGCCAATGATGTAGAACTAATGTCAAAAGTGAGGAGATTTACCATTGAGGTATGCATGTTCCAAGGTATTACCAGGTTTCTAAGTCTAATTCCAAGATAATGTGTTGAAGTCGACACAAATAGACTCATAAAAGGAGGGACATGATGTGTCCCCCATCATTGACATGAAACTGACACATGAAAGTGATGTAATATGATAGATTAAATGAGAATAAACTGGAATGTGGATTAAAGTTGTTAATACTACAGAGTTGTTGATTTGAGTTGAAACTTCCCTCGAAAATTGTGAGGCACAAAAAATGACTTGGAAGCATTGAATCAATAAGAGGTAGACCCAAACATAGTACAACAATCACTGGGGCACCCTTAGAGTGAGAAAAAGGAGTTTAATGACTCATAGGATTGGTATGACTTAGATACAAGTAGATTACCCAATTGTAAGACAAGACGTAAACAGGTGCCATGTTCAAGGGAGACAACAAACAACTTCTAAAAGTTGACCCACTTCCCTCAGATTCCCCCCCCCCGACCATGACCAGTGAGTACCTCTTTGTTTTTTAACAAGATTAAGGAGGATAAAATATGCTCCGTACAACTCATCTTTGATGAGTCCCTCATCACATGTTTAATGAACTTGATGAAGGAAGGGTTCGGTCCCATATGGGTCCTTCAATTGATATAATTTTATGATCCTACAAAATATAAAAGTTATAGTCTTTTCACATTTAGATAATCTAAAAATAACTTAAATAAGACTCTAGGGTTTCTCTTTTTTCATAAATTTAGTCCCCCGAGCCCAAAACATTATAAAACATTACAAGGGATAACTCTTCTAGCCGAGGTTTACCAGAGTGTTCCTTTTTCATAATTAGTCCATCAGATCCAAAAAGGGTTAAACTTACACTGAATAGACTCCCGTGACATCACCAAAATTAAAATATTTTTGAAATTTAAAATTGCTGGAAATTTATTCCATTTTTAGTAAATTCGAATTTGGAAAATTCTTGCCATTTATGGCAATTCCAAATTTTGAATTTGGTAATTGTAATTAATTATTTTGACTGTTGGGCAGAGACCTAATTTGAACCAACTAACTATTTGACTATGACACTTGTATGGAAATAGAATATTTTATATTGATTGCAGGAGGACAAATGGAATAGCCATGTTAAATTTTAGCTGACCCTGACTCCATGAATGGGGAACATGTTGGAACTACCTCTAGGTTGATTACAACTGAAAAATTAGTGATTTGGCCATTGGAAGCCCCTGAAAATTAGGGATTTAGAAAGCTACGAAAATCCCCAAGGGAGGGAAAATGACCTGGGCAAAATTGATAAATAGCATATGTGAGGAGGCTGAGTATGCGGAGAAAAAGGACTATGGATTTTCCTTGCTGTTATGAGCACTGCTGAGTAAGTGTGAATTGTGGACATTGTTGATGAAGAGTTTTCCAAATTCGCCCTCATGGATTCATGGTTAGGCTAGGGGGTGAATCGGGCAAGAAATTTTGGCTGCCTATTCTATGATTGGGAAGAACGTGGTTGTTCCATTTGTCTTCCTGCAAAAAATGGTTCAGATATGTTGATCTACTACTTCTCTGTGTTAAATAATCATTTATACTGGTGCTATGTTTATATTAATTTTGTATTGAAGTACTTCCATGGGAGAAATCTGTCGTGTCATAATCCATTTCTGTAATAGGAAAAACTTGTTGGTTTGTAATCATTTCGCCGCTTTATGACGACAGATCGATGGCCGTCTTGACCCTTCAAGACGTGAGGTTTTACTATCAAGCAGTGGCCACCTTAGCCTTTGCAGACCACCAAATACCATCACCACCCTGATTTAATTTTTCTTAAGGATGAAGGGGCAAGTTTTTTTCCCATAAATACTTGAATCATATTGTAATTCTAGACACAGAGGGTGAGATAGCTTGAAAGCAGATCCTGAATTGATTTGGTTATTCCTTGTTTTGGAGGCTTTCTCTGCGATTATGATTTTTCTATTATTGAGTTTGTAAACTCATTTTTATTTCTTGATAAGTTCATTTTTTGAGAAAACATAGTAATTATTTGTTTTTACCAATTATGAACCCGGTCATTTATTTATTCTGAGTTTATTTATTGGAGCATGTGATTTAAAAAAAAAGAAAATGGGATTAAATACAAAATTGATATTTGGACATTCGTGACTTGATTGATACATATATGCAGAGTTCCTTTGCTTTACCAAACACCAAAACCCGAAATTGTTGGGCCCACATCCTAATCTCTTTTTGCAATTCGACTTTTCTTATTTCATTTTGTTTGTGTGTCAGGTGTTCCTAAACCCCGAAATTTCGAACCCCGAAACCCCAAACCCCGAAGTGCTAGTTCCTCTTCCCATTCACATTTTCACAATTCGAGAGTTGTTGTATGTTCGTGTTTGTCATTTCAAATCATGAAATCCCAAACCCTGAAACCCCAAAGTGTTGGGCCCATATTCTTTCCGCATTTCGTGATTCGGCAAACAACATGGTCCTTTTTTTGTGTGTGTGTTCGGCATTTGTAATCACTGAAACTCGACTAACCTCTGTTTTTTCCACAAAACTGTAGGAACATAGTAGGAATTATTTGTTATAGGAACAAATCCAGTACTGTAATGAATGGACTGGTAGAAACGATGGAGGATATTCATCCGGGATAGAGGTAGAATAGAAATAACGGATCATATTACAAGTCATTGTGTACAGGGCATGACAAGTACACAAATTATTGTATATGAAAGCATTAAACTAATTAGCAGATTTTTAGCACAATTTTTCTAAGATTTTTGCTTTCCATGAAGTCATACACCTTTAGGTATTCGAATTTTTGTAATTAGACTATTGATTAATGGCATAAACCATAGAGAAAAAGATGGGATCCTTCGAGTTAACTATGCTTGATGTGTAAGCTACTGGTGTGTAAGAATGAGACCCAAGTTAGGTAGATATACTTGCATGTTTATATTTCTGCAAGTAAAGATGCCGGACCGAAGCACATAACTGAGCTTTCCAATTATTAAACTAGAATCAAGATGAAACTATACCTATGACAGTGAATCACTCTATATATATTTAGAGAAAGCTATAGGTATGTACATACTTATAGGTGGAGATAAGTACAAATGTTAATGGAGAGTTAAAGTGAACTCCCTATAGTAAGAATCATAATATACACCTTTATACACGCACATAGTAGACAGTCAAAATACCTACTATTCTAGCAGTCATGAAGATCAAACCTTGCAATTGAAAGCATAATTAAATATGAAGAACTGATTACTTTGACAATCCCAGACTTCTTGTCCTTCCAACTCCGGGTCTCCAAAATGCTGAAAGGGGCTTAATGGTTCTGGATCTCCCTTACCCTCTGTCCATGTGACCACCACTTTGTGACCACGCACTTAACATCAAAGCGCTACCAAATTTTCACGATTCGGGTAATCGCGATGCATGTGATCCTTCTGTTCTAAGTCCTTCGAACTCCCAGACCCGGAAATGCTGAATTCCTAGACCCCAAAATGAACGGTGTCGATCGTTTTGCAATTTCGTGAACCAGGAGTTCACGATGCAGTGACTCCAAAATCGCTTGCTGCTCCAAACCCCAAAATTCAAAAATAGAGAAATTCAATGCCTTAGAGTGTTGGAAGACACTCGGTCTTAATATCCTCACTTCTCTGCAAGATCCAATGATTCTCGGGATTTCTACACTTCTCCCCGAATTGTCTCCACTGTTTGTTTTAGTTGCTCTCCTGCACGACCTATCAGAGGTTAAACTCTGTGCACCCAGATCCTTTTGATATAACTACAGTTGTGCACAACCCTGAGTTTTAACTCTCTGAACCCCAAAAGTTCCCTCGAACTAAGTTTAGATATTTCCTATATACATATAAGTATGTAGGAGTAATTTGAGGGTTAAGGGAAGTGGTAGAATTATGGGAATAATTTATCCACATAATCTTTTCTGTTCGAAGTAAACTAGACTGATGTGATAATGTCCTTATGGACATAAATGAAGTTTACCTTCTCTTAAATTCTAAGCTCAAACGAAATTGAATTATGTGATAGATATTTTTTTTATGGTGAATTTGAGGTACATTACAACTCCCTTTCATGTTCTTTTAACTAGTGTGAAAGGAAACAATCTCACTCGAGAATCTTTTCATTTTTGAGGATTTTAAAAAGAGATTACAGGAGACTCCAAAGAGTTCCTTTTTTGTATAATTTTTAAGAGCTCAAAAAAGTGCTAAAAGCATACTCAGTAATTTATTCTCATGTATTTACGAGCACAAGAAAGAAAACATACTAATCTCGTCTAGAGAGAATGAGTGGTATGAAAACTAAGTTCCAGTGGGCATAACGAATCCTAATAAATGACTATGGTAGGGCATAGTAAGTAGGCATGGCAAGCTAGGACCACTCACAACAACGTCCCTCTCTAAAGGGTAACTACAAACTGGGAGCAACGTTATGCGAATGACTAGCATCAATCATAGTTGTAATGGGAATAAGAAAGAAAAATGATAAATATCAACGAAGCAATAGAAAGTGCAACCATTGAGTAGACAATAAGATGTTTGCTTCATTTTTTAATGATATTGAAATAGAGAAAGAACTCTTCTAGAGGTGTCTAGTTCATTTTTTAATGAGCTTGAAATAGAGAATGAAACTGTGTTCAGAGTTGGTTTCATTTTTAAATGAGTTTGAAATAAAGAATTAAACTGTAATCGAGGTTGGTTTCATTTTTAAACGAGCTTCAAATAGAGGATGACATTGTGCTCGAGATTGGTTTCATTTTTAAACAATCTTGAAATAGAGGATGAAATTATGCTCGAGGTTGGTTTCATTTTTAAACAAGCTTGAACCAAAGGATGAAACTGTACTCGAGGTTGGTTTCATTTTTAAATGAAATTCATACAGAGGATGAAATTGTGCTAGCAGTTGGTTTCATTTTTAAACAAGATTGAAACTAAGAATGAAACTATAGTTGACGTTGGTTTCATTTTTAAATGATCTTGAAACTGAGGATGAAATTGTGTTCAAGATTGGTTTCATTTTTTAACAAGGTTGAAATAGAGGATGAAACTGTGCTCTGGGTTGGTTTAATTTTTAAATAAGCTTGAAACTGAGGATGAGACTATGCTTTAGGTTGGTTTCATTTTTAAATGAGCTTGAAGAAGAACATGAATCTCTTTTTAGGACCGGTTTCATTTTTTAACGAACTTGAAACAAAGGATGAAACTCTACTCAATATTAGTTTCATTTTTTGATGAGCTTAAAGAAAT
>JASDQU010392627.1:0-10956 GCA_032191745.1 Picea mariana | reverse complement strand
AGAGGTGATGTGGGCCGGTGGATGCATTAATGTTGTGTCCCGGCTCGATCCCGCGTGGCACAATTGCGCCTTGTGTCACCCCATCTGGGGAATTATTTTAATTATTATTAAAGTATATAATTTTTATGAATTTAATAATAAATTAAAAAATATAATTATTTAGAGTAAATAAAAAAAAAAAATGTTAAAAATTTACCCACTCTAAAATTAAATATAAGCTAGAAATTGGTTAAATTGTGTGAGACCTTTTTTTGAAGTTTTACTGTTAATGACAATGAGGATTTGATAATATCAATGTTATAAATTGATAAGAATTGTGTTTTAGTTGAAATAGTTGGGTGTAATGTAAATGTTAGAGTCCTAATTTGTTCTAATTAGTCCATCTATTGAGAAGAAAACATTGTTATTCTCTCGGGTTGTTATCCTCCCTACCCAAATTCAAATCCCTTTAGTGAAATTTTTGTTATTTGTGAGACAATTGTATTTTAAACTCTTCCTCAACCATGACTTATTACGCCAAGAATCATGAGGTGCATATACAAAAAATATAGATAAGATGGTTAATGTAAAGCAATGACAATAAACAACATTGAAATTTTTAAAGTCATGTAGGGCTTCTCTAAGGATCATCTATAAATGTTAATTCTTAACTAAACAATTGAAGAATAGAAATTGAGGTCACTCTAATACCATTAAAAATGTTATCATTTACTAATTTTAAAGAAAAATTGTGGTGTAATGAAGAATAGAGAATAAGAGAGAATTAAGGTAGTATAAAAAAATCATTAACCTCAATTTAGAAAATCAAAAATATATTTGTACTACTTAGTTGTTAGTTAGTTGATTACTTAGTTATTAGTTGTTTGCAAGTTGGAGATTGATCCATGATTATAGAATTCTCTGACACATTTTTATGCTACTCTAGATTGTAATATCTAACTATGAATGAATACAGAAAGATTGAGCCCCTATTTAAATTTTTTCTGTATGTTTTGTCTATAGCTCATGGTTAGCAAATCTATAGTGTGTTTATTTTGTTATGGAATATATTTATATGCTTTTGGTTATGGTTGTGAAGTTGATTATTGTTCCCTTTTGGTCATTCTTGTTCCCACGAGTATAACATATGGGATTAATATACCAGTAATAAGTACAAGATCACATCCATCATATTGCATATTCTTATCCATTTAAAGTCTTGACTATGCTTCGAGTGAGACCTTATTCCCTTTGGGAAGATTGAAAATGCTAGTGCACCTAGACTAAAGTAGGAGATTTTGTTGGTAACCTACAAAAACTATCGTCTTGATCGAAAAACAATGACAATGCTAAAGAACTAAAGGATTTCTTGGAGGAACAAGGGATTCTAGTTCTAAGTGGATGGATCAACACAATGAAGGATTCAACCAAGACACATGTGCATTCAACCTAGATGGTTAAAATAGGAAAGCAAACTAAGTTGAAAAGGAAAATGCTCACCCACCTCAATATATGGGGACCCTGGATGAGGCAGAGTGATCCCTGGGTGGTTTGACAATGACTACCAAGATGACCCATAGATCATTAGATTATTGGTTAAAGGTGATGGAAGTACTTATGAAAACACATCGTTCTTAATAAAGAGATATGGAAGTCTCTTGGTTGTCTCATCTAACTTAGGGGACTTTGGATAAGCTGTTGAAGTATTTGAGGCAAGAGGTTATGCTGGCCATCTACCACCGTCTTCTTGACTATATAGCTAAGCATGATCCATTGTTTAGGATTTGGTAGTGGATCCTAAGTGCACCAATAAAAGGTTCCAATTTCATTGAATAAGTTTGAGTGTTGGGTTGCAGGAGATGACTTGACAGTTTGGAGGCAAAGGTGGTGACCTTGCCTCGATCTAATAAAGTTGTATAAAAATATTGAAGTGTGGAAGGAAGTAATCATCCTGGGTATGAGTAAGTGCATTCTTATGGCTTGGGCATGATAGTCAGATTGGACATCTGATTAGTTCATGGAGTGGAGAGATCAATGTACAAAAGCATGGCATAATGGGTCAAGAGTACTAATGCAATAGTAGGTTTTGGTGGTGAAACACTTGGATATTTTTTTGATATTATTGATTATGGTTGGATTGTAGTAGAAGTAGGAAATTGCAACAATGTTGGACTTATATTGAAGTCATGACAAGAGGCAACAACATCAACAAAGAAATACAATATTTCATTATTGGCAGAAGTTGGGTAAAGGAACTTTGTTCAAAAGAAGAATTAGACAATGGGAAATTGCATAGAAATTCTAGCATTAATAATGTAGAGTATTTGAAGAAGTCAATTACAAATGGATTCATGGATTTTGGAAACATACTTGGAGGGACACATGTTTTTGAGGATGTTGTTGAGTGTGACAATGAATTTTAGTGAGGGGAAATGTAAGGCCCTTTGAAAGGCTTTAGACACCTTCATCGCACAATCACCTTAGTGGTCATTGACCAACAAGGATGGACATGAAAAAATGTTGATGGCTAGAAGAGTTTGTTTTGGGTGCCCTTGCACAATGAAAAGGCACACCATGAATCAGTCTAGTATCCTTGCTTAGACTGGGTGCATCTCAGACCTTGGCAACTCGCAGTAGTTGGACGCACCAAGAGAAGCTTGGTAGGGAACTTGGCCAGTGAAGAGGAAGTGGGAGTTATGGAAAATTACCTCATCCAATCTTCGAGTATGATGCATGACAGAAAATATTGTCATAGAGATGTTGACTGGATTTTATAGACTTGGGTGCTTGGGATACATGTAAACCTAAGGATTTGATATGTCCACGCTTGAGGGTTATGATGGATGGTAGAAGTTCCTTTGGGAACATGCATATAAAAAGCAGAGTCATCGGATTCACATCCATTGGGCACACATTTATCTCACACACATCAATTTGATGCACATGAATGTACATGGGTGCACTAGGCATAGATAGGTGCACTAGGTGCAATTGGGCACACAAGGTGTAGTTGGGAAAAATTGGTATAGTTGGTTTTATGACACCTTGGCCACAACAACATTGGACGTTGGATGGTTGGAAAACAATTCATGAAGGGCGAAGAGGCACCATCAAGCATAGTTGAAGTTGGCTAAGTGGGAACTTGGGTCCACTTAGTCTATTGGGGCTTGCAAGTGAAATATAAGTATTTTATAAATATTGGACACCTCAAAGGTGTAAGGTATCAATCAATCATTCATTATCATTTACAAGGAGTGTAAATGAGATCTGTGTTTTGTGCTTAGGTTAGGGTTGGCACAATAGGTGTAATTTCACTAGCTAAGTGAGAAGAAGAAGAAGACATGACCTGCAAGAGGTAGGCCTATGATTGCTTCATGGGTTGGATTGTGCAATTTATTAGATAGTAGGCAGAAAGAAATGGTGGTAGATAAATACAAGGAATTTTATTGGCATTGAAGTTGCCCATATATTCAAGAGAAATCTTTTTCTCTAAAAAAATTTGCATACTGACAAATATCTTTGTGTCACAACAATGTTTCTAACTAGGATTTTCAATCATAAGTAAAGCTCGATTAGTCTAGCTTAATTTGTGGGTGTTTGGAATATGTTAATATAAGATTTTATTTTTCCTAACTAATTGTGATTAATATTAAAATTCTTAGGTTTCAACAATAATAAACACTAGAATACATTAGATGTAAAGTAAGGTTGTTTCTGAATTGATTGGGATATGAAAATCTCCAATTATTTGAATTTTTCTTTTTTTTCCTTAGGGAGATAAGTTTGTTTTTTGAATTGATTGGGATATGAAAATCTCCACTTATTTGAATTTTTCTTTTTTTCCTTAAGGAGATGTTGTGTCATGATGTTGTGTTTTTTAATGGATTATGATATGAAAATATCTATTATTTATTTGTCTTTTTTGGGATTGATATTGATATAAAAATGTATATTTATTTGGATTCTTCTAGAATGGGTAAGTTGTATAGTAACAATAAAAGACTAAATCAATATTTTTTACTAGAAATTGGAAAACAATTTGTTATTTTAAGATGTATATATTATATAATCTCCTTGTAATTTTTTTTTTTTAAGTTGTATAGTAACAATAAATTGTTTAAAGAATTTGTTATTATGAAATGTATATATTAATGTAAAAGGGTTTTTTTAAGTTGTTAAATTAATTGTGTTATTAAAGTATATAATTTTGAACAATTTAATAATAAATTTAAAAATATGATTATTCAATTTAATTTCAATATGTAAATAAAAAAATCAAAATGTTTAAAATTTATCCACTCCAAAATCAAATGCAATAACTTTCTAACTTTAAAGAGATTGGAATGGTGTGATTACTAGAAGTTTGTTGGTGGAGTTAACTAACAATATTTAAATTCAATTAGAAATTGGTTAAATTGTGTGTGAGATCTTTTCTTGAAGTTTTATTGTTAATGACATTGAGGATTTGATAATATCAATGTTATAAATTGATTCGACTTGTGCTTTAGTTGAAATAGTCGGGTGTAATGTAAATGTTAGACTCCCAATTTGTTCTCAATTAGTCCATCTATTGAGAAGAAAAAATTGTTATCCTCTCAGGTTGTTATCCTCCCCACCCAAATTCAAATTCCTTTATTGACATTTTTGTTATTTGTGAGACAATTTTGTTTTAAACCCTTCCTCAACTATGACTTATTACACTAAGAGTCATGAGGTGCATATACAAAACAATATAGATAAGATGATTAATGTAAAGCAATGCCAATAAATGTAACATCCCCACTATAATCCCTACTTTAATTAATGCTTATGTAGATATAATGAGTGGCTATGGCCAAAGCGATGTAATATGTGAATTGTGTTTCCTTGTTTTATTAATAAAATGTGAAAAAAACTGCTAAGGGGACATGGACAAAAGATGGGGAATGAATTAATCCACAAGAGGGGGAAGTGTCTAGGATAATGGCCAAGAGGGGTTCAAGGGGGGATTTACCCATGTATGTTGATTTAACCCATTTTCCTAAACCTGCTATTTGTATATGAACCTTCCCATTTCTGATTGAGTTTTCCCAAAGCCAATCATTGAATACATGTAAGAGGGTGGGTGTGAGTGGTCACATCCCAATGTTATTGTGTACATGGGGATTGACCCGGTTGAGTACAATCAGCTTGGGGAAAAGTGTGAGTCAAAAAAAGACAATCCAACGAGAGGAAATTTGTATGGGTTGGGACAACATATTTTGAGAAGGGAGTCTTTGTGCATGAGAGAAAAAGGAGGAAGAAACAGAGCTTGAAGCAGATGCATCCATGGAGGGTGAATTTTAGGGCAAGCTGGAGCGTAATTGGAGAAAATTGGAGCTGGAAAACTAAAGAGCCAGGTTGTCAGGCCTGAAGAGTGAGTAGAAGTTTCCCTTGAGTTCCCAGCTAAGACATTCCTAGTTTCCTGTGCTAGAGAGACCATGATAAATGAATGGGACGCCTGAGGGACTGAGATCGGTGAAGGGACACATTCCTTGGGTTGGACATGTCAAGAGGAAGAGAGTTGGTGGACAATCAGGATAGTTGTAGGAAAATTTCAATTGGGTTGAGATTTTATAAGCTGTGATTGGACTACGTGAGACCACCCTCTTTTGTGAATTAATAGCCTCAGCTCGGGGGTGATTGGTTGTTGAGATTTGGAACAATCAGTCTATGGTTGGGTGGAACGTCCGTCCCAAGAAGCTCGTTGCACAATTGTTGTGAAAAGATATGTTTTTTTATCTTGCTCTTGTGTTAAATTGCGTGTTTAATTGATGTGCATGAACTCTGGGTAATTGAAAGTGATTTATGTGCTGCTGTAATGAGTTTTTTAGCTATATTTCATGTTGATTACTAGCATGTTGTAGATTCTTTTATTTTTTGGTTATAGAAAATAGCTAAATATTTTTTAATTGGTAGTTGAAAGCTACAGGAAATGAGTTAACTATAAATGAATTAAATTAGTTGGTAGGAATTTCATTTTTAAGAGTATTCCACACCGTAATGTCACTTAGATGGGTTGGAAGATGTTACATTATGGTATCAGAGCTTTTAGTTCAAATATCGGGCTTGTATGGGCCAAAATGGCTGCAAATTCGTGAAATTCATTGTTGTAGATTTTGTATGTGACTGATTTGGGGGGGAAATGAGATTTTAGAGAGAAATCCCCAATTCCCCGAGTGAAATACGAGTTTTAATGACTTCAAACGGTTTTGAGAGGGTTAATGGAGTAGAGTGGTGGAGTTGCAGATTGAAATTTGACTTGGAATGGTAAAAAATCGAGTTTTAATGGTTGTCTGTAGAGTTATAGGTTGTTTGGAGAATCACCGACTAAGATTCATCGTGATAAATTTAAAAATTCCTAATAATTCGACCATTTGAAAGGTTGATGGGATTGATGACTAGGATTAAATTGGGAGTTGTGAAAGGGATATTAGCCTTCTGGGATTTGGGACTTCGGAGTTCTGGGACTTATGAATGTTAGAACTTCTCAACACTCTAATCCTGTCGAAGGAAACTCAATGACACTATTACTAGAGAGTTTAACTGACAACTGGCGGTTTCTTATTCTCTATCGTGGGATCCACCTTATCCTTAAACCCTGACCAGTTTTTCAATCGTGAAGTGATGTGATTTGTAGATACAAGGATCTTCAAAATCCTTCCTAGCCATTGGATATATGCTACGGTAAAATTTGACATTGACCCACTCTAGCAGTAAAAAGGTGTTAAACGACCAGAATCCCCTAATGTCGAAGTCACGAAGTGATGTGGTCCATAGATCTAAGGATCCTTCGGGGACCTTCTCGAATGTTCGATTGAGTATAGTGGAAGGATAGGGTAAGCGATACCTTTAATCGACAACAAGCAGTCATCCCTTCTTTATGACCTTTTCAATAGGTAAACCTTCAGGAATTAAATGGGTTAAGGCCTATAAGGGATGTGAATTCGCAAAGTAACACAAGTTGTAGAGATAAGGATCCTTCAAGACCCTTACCAACCATTAGATTTGAGTTACTATTATAACCCTAAATTGCACCACATATGCTTACCTGGCATCAGGCCAACTCATATCCCTTCTTTTCCAAAACTATGCTGAACAAACTCTTTGAAAATCCTCTTGGGTCAAGGCCCACGCGCCCTAACCCATTACTGCACACGTGTGCATGCTGGCAGGCCCACTACAGCCCGCGTGTACCTAACAAAGCATAGAAAAAAGAAAGTTGCCGATAGAACAAAAAACTATGGGTCAGTTAATTGAAACTCTTGTCCATGCATGGCTGAGAGTTCGTCCAAAACCCTAGCTCCTTCTAGCCTATAAAATAAGGGGTAGGGGTACCATTTGAAAGAGGAAAAAATATAGCGAAGAAACTCTGCCCATTTGCAGAATCCATTGTCCCAACCATTTAGCCTTTCCTCATGCCAAAGGAGATTTAACGCAAAGAAGTTGGAGGATAGAAGAGGAAGATCCTAGGATCAGGATCAAGGAGCAGTGGCTGGTCTCGACTTTGATTGTAAGTTGATTCATTTTTAAAATAATAAAAGAATACTTTCCCGTCCCAATGCATGAGTTATCTATGGTTTGTTTAATTTATGCTTAATTTCTAACCCTCAAGTAGAGAAGTAGCATGCATGCATAGTTGTTTTTCTTGATTGCAGGTTATCTTTGGAAGGAGCAGCGCCAGCAAGTGGTCAAAGTGCAACGGAGGATATACATCGAACGCCGAAGACAAGGTTAGTAGTCATTCTCCATCCATGTATTGTGAAAGAGGGGTTTAAGTGTTGGGGTGGTAGGTTAAAAAGTAATTTCTTTATGGTCAAAATCTGCATGCAAGTCTGACCCTAGTTTGCTAGTCCGTAGGGTATTTTTCCCAACAACAGAGTTGGTGACCGTACTGAGGAAGATACTCTTTAGGGTTTCTATATTTAGTTGAGTTTTTGGGTAGTTTAAAAATATTAGATTTTATGTTTCTTTTCCTGTCCTTTCTTGTAAGGTCTGAGCGAGCAGGGAGCCTGTTTCTTCATACCAGTTTTCCCTGACTTCTGCTTAACGGTAGTTGTCAGGACACACAGAGGTACACGTGGCCTGCAGAAGGCCTGCACGTGTGTACCTGTGCCCTAACCTCTTACAGCCCGCGTGTGAATGCTAGTTGTAGAGGTTTCAGTAGCGTGTAGGAGTTCAGAGAACTTTAAGAGGCAGTCCTCCTCTTCCCTATCAGAATTATACATTCTCAGGGGGTTTTCTGGAATCTTGTCTGAGTCTTGCTAGTTCACAGTCCTATCTCAGTTTGACTTTTTGTGTCTTGTTATTCCTTGCAATTATTTTTCTTTTCTGTTAGAAAGAGCATTCAAGCCTTCAAGGGACCCTGGTTATCAATACCAGAGGCCTCTTCCTGGTTTGAACTGCCTGTTTTTATCTTTGTCTTAGAAGTTATACATACACGTGACCTGTACAAGGTTAACTTGCATGTACACACATCTTGTTTCATCTCAGCATGCGTTCGCACGCGTGTTGTTGTAGTGACAGTGGCGTGCTTGACAGGCTACTTTTTGTTCAGGGTGGGGCAGTCATCCCCTCTTTTGATGAGAAGTATTCCTCTCAGGTGTTTGAGTCTAGGGATTGAATAATCAGTAGGTTAGGTCATCTGACCCTTAGCCTACTTTTTCTCAGTTGATAGTTGAACAGAAAATATATATATAAAAAAAAAGATACTTTTCTTTATGGTTTTTAGGCAAGCTTAAGAGTCTTTGTTTTCTTTATTGCATTGTGTGTATTTTCTCTGATTCTTTGTGATCTTCCCTTTAAGCCAAAATTTGTCTTTCTTGGTTTTGTGCTTGTTGGTATTTTCCCTTCGTTGCTTTATTTAGCACTTAAATAAAAAAAAATCTCTTTTCATTTTCTTCTTTGTTTGAAGAGTGTGTTTCTGCATCATTAGCTAGGGAGAAGTCTTTATTTCGTAAGTTTTTGCAGTGAATTTAGAGCATAAGTAGCTCGTAGTCGAGTGAAATTTCTTTATTTTTGCTGCATAAAATCTTAGAAAAATTGAAAAGAAAAAGAAATCTTTCTTTGTGAAAAGTTGCTGAAAATTTGCATTTAGTAAAAGTCTTTTGTTCTCAGCTTTTTTCATTTATTTTTGCTTTCGTCTTTTCACACCATTAGTTTCACCTTCATTCCCCTTGACGTAAGAAAAATCCTTAAAAGTAATGCTAAGTTAAAATCTATTAGACCTTTTGTTTGTAGGGTTCACAAACTAGTTCAAGATTAGGGCCTTGGATTAGGTTGGAGAGGAAACTCTCCAAGGCCATTCAAAACCAAACATTAGAGTTTGTGATAGGGAGTGTAGAAGTCAAGTTTCGTGGAATTTATCTGGAATCCCCCTCTAACACAGGGGATAAACACGAGGTCACGTGCGGAAAGGTAGCGGAGATAACCCCTCCAAAGCCAGACCAGTTGTAGTGGAGAACACATATCGAGGGCTTGTTTTGGGATTCCGTCGTTTGAATTTTCCATGGGCCTTCGTGGGTCTTGAATCCATTCAAGGTCCTCAGTTGTCTTCCGGACCATTTTCTCTTGATACTCTTGATAGGTTTCGGGCTTGATACCCTGCTCATTTTGTTCTACCCGACTTTCAACTATACCCGCCTGGTGATTGTTCGCGTGATGGAAACCTAGTTGCCAATCTTTTTAGGAACATACACAGGTGATTGCGGGGGTATACCACGGTACCTAGGATAGACATCGAGCCACTCTTTGCAGAGTATACCCGGAGGGTGCTTCCATGTTTGAGTTGCACTTGCACCGGTAAGTTGCTCTAGCGTTGGTTGTTGTAACTGTTCTTCCAAATAGTTTAGTGATTTCTTATCTTATCTCTTAGGGGATTCTTTTTTTAGTGTGTGTTACTGTTTGAACGTGTAGAATACCTTAGCGTGTATTGGATCTTCTCACACAATGGAGGATCCCAAGCTCTGCCAGTCACAAAGGCTTCTAGGCCTGCCGCCGGTTATACTGGAGCCATCCCCACCACCATTGAGGCAGAAGCTAGACCAACAAGGGTCTTTTGAAGCGACCAGGTTACAAACCATTGTGCCCGAACAACTACCGGAGGAATCAATAGCTTCTTGGCTCATTTGAAACCCAAAACACTGATACCTGACCATCAGTTATTGTACCAATCCAATTTTACGAATGCTTGTCAGTGCCTCACACAGCTATGGAAACAAACGCTGTTACTTCCTTTGGGAATTCTTCCATTCCCACCTTAGTTGCTACCACATGAGAAGCATCTCCTAACTTGCCGTCGTCGGTACGAGTCACCATGGTCTCAACCGCAACTATGTTGCACAGTGGACCGATTTCATCTATGGCGACGGCCACAACTCCCTTCACACCTAGTGAAACAGGCTCTCCGTTCTCATACGGTATGCCTAGTTCAGGCACAAGTCCTGCACTCACTCACTCCACTTTACAGACTTTGGGTCTGGGGGCAGGGAGCTCTAACACTTCTCTGCAAGGTCAACTTGGGGGCACTCCTGTCCCTTTTAACGCTTTTCCTTATGTTGGAGGTCATATATCTCCTTCATCCCCTTTGCTTGGTGGTTTGCATCAGCAGTCCGCTAGGCAGCCTGCACACACTAGTTTATTTGGAGTCGGGAGTCAAGGAACACCTGTGCACACTATGCCGATAGGTTCGTCACCGTTTGTTTGGAACAGGACGTTTGGTAACAACAATTTCACATCCATCGCTTTCCCGTCTGGGGGGAACTCCCATTTTTGGACAGTCTACTCTGGCACAGGGTACTATTCCTGCGCTGGGGGCACATATAGCAGGACCTTGGAACTCAGGACAAGGATCCGTTCCCTCCTCTAGAATTTCGTTTTGAGGTAATTCTTTTCACAATCAATGGAACCCTAGATAGACTACTATGCCTCTCCCATCAGGACCAGCATGGGGTAATCCTT
>JASDQU010392622.1:0-10922 GCA_032191745.1 Picea mariana | reverse complement strand
TTGGAAGGTTTTTGAAGACGATGCTGAACTCACTAGATTCCTTGCAGTGATAGATGAGTTTGCAGATCTGCAGATTGATCAGGAGAATGAACATGACCATGAAGTTGATGAGCCAAAGTTCAAAAGTAAAATTGCTACACATGAAATAGTTCAGCTGTCCACCAACAGAATTCCTAAAGGTTTGGTCCCGTTGGAAAGGCTGTTTGATAACAATGATGTGGCTGTCAAATTGCAAAGTGGGGAAAAAGAGTCTGATGTTTTGCAGTATAATGTGGCCAGTGAGCAAGATCCTAAACATGTCAACTTGGCTTCACATTTGACTGAAAAACAAAGGGCTGATTATGGAGAATTGCTAAAGGAATTTGCAGACATCTTTGCTTGGCAGTATGATGACTTGAAGACTTTTGATACAGAAGTGATTCAGCATAAAATTCCCTTGAATAAAGACACAAAACCATTCAGACAGAAGCTTAGATCCTTCAACCCTTTGTTGCTGCCTACAATGGAAAGGGAAATCAAGAAACTGTTGGATGCCCACATTATCATTCCTCTCAGGTATTCGGAATGGATTGCAAATCTTGTACCGGTTAGGAAGAAGAATGGGGAGATCAGGCTCTGTGTAGACTTCATAAATTTGAACAAGTGTTCTAGAAAGGACAACTACCCTCTGCCTAAAATGGAGCATATTCTGCAGAAGGTGTCGGGATCGAAGGTGATGTCCTTCATTGATGGGTTTTCCAAATACAACCAGATTGTTGTCCATCCGGAAGACAAAGAAAAGACTGCTTTTACCACTCCATGGGGCACGTTTATGTACGAGAAGATGCCCTTTGGATTGATGAATGCAGAAGCGAAATTCCAAAGGGCAATGGACATTGCTTTCATTGGGGAGAAAGATAAATTTGTCCTAATTTATCTGGATGATATTACTATTTTCTCAAGCAGCCACGAACTTCATTTGCAGCACTTAAGAAGGACATTTCTAAAATGTCGAAGGTATGGCATCTCTCTTAATCTGAAAAAATCAAATTTTGCACTTAAGGAGGGGAAATTACTCGGCCATATTGTTTCAGCTGATGGGGTTAAGATTTACCCAAAGAGGGTAGAAGCAATTATAAATCTGTCTCTTCCTAGATCAAAGAAAGACATTAAGTCTTTCCTTGGGACTATTAATTTTGTCAGAAGGTTTATAGTGAATTTTTCTAAACTCACAAAGCATATCACTGCTATGTTGAGGAAAGACTCTGAGGTAAAGTGGAATGAAGCAGCCAAACATTCATTCAATGCCATCAAAGAAGCCATCACGACAGCCCCTGTTTTGATCAGCCCCGATTTCTCCAAGGTATTTTACATTTTTTCATTTGCTTCCAGTGATACGATCGCAGCAATACTCTTGCAGAAGAATGCTGATTATCAAGAGCAGCCAGTTGCCTTCTTTAGTAAGGTCTTGAGAGACGCAGAGGTAAAGTATGAGTTGTTGGAAAAACAAGCATATGCACTTGTCAAGTCACTGAAAGCTTTCAGGGTCTACATTCTTCAGGCAAAGGTAATAACTTTTGTTCCCTCCTGTTCAGTTAAAGATGTTCTGGTCCAACCTGATATTGATGGCAAAAGGAGTAAGTGGATAGCAAGATTGATTGAATTCGATGTTGAAATCAAACCAACAAAGCTAGTGAAAGGCCAGGGCCTTGCCAAACTCTTGGCAGAGGAAAATTGCAGGCTGCTTGACATAAATCTGATGAGTATTAATGCAGAAGATGTTCCGTCTGCAGAGAACAAGGAAGGTGAGGGAATGCAGGTTTCAGCTCATTTAGCTGATTGCAAATGGTACAGTCATATTATTCAATTTCTGCAAACTTTATCAGTCCCATCAGATCTGACAAAGACTCAAAGAAGGGCTTTGAAGCTCAGAGCTATAAATTTCTGCATCAATAATAATTTGTTGTTCTGGAAGAATCCCATTGGTTTATTGTTGAGGTGTGTAAACCAAGAGGAGGCAGCTAAAGTCATGTGTGAACTTCATAATAGTGAATGCGGAGGACATCACTATTGGAAAACCACGGCACACAAAATCTTAAGAGCTGGTTATTATTGGCCATCTTTATTTTCAGATGTGTATGAGTTTCTGAAAACATGTGACAAATGTCAGAGATTTAAAGGTAAACAACAACTGAAGTCTCTTCCTCTCAAACCTATAGTGGTCACAGGGCCTTTCCAGCAGTGGGGCCTAGACTTCATAGGTGAGATTCATCCGCCTTCTAGTGGTCAGCATTGGTGGATACTGGTGGCCACCGATTACTTTACAAAGTGGATTGAGGCTATTCCCACCCGGAACGCCAATCATACTGTCATCATAAACTTTCCGTAGGAGAACATATTTGCCAGATTTGGCTGCCCCAAGAGATTGGTCACTGATAATGCTGCTGCATTCAAAGATAAACACTTGGTGAAATTGTGTGAAGAGCTGGGAATTCAGTTGGTACATTCCACAACTTACTATCCACAAGGGAATGGTTTAGCTGAGTCATCCAACAAGAGTTTAGTCAGAATCATAAAGAAGCTGCTTGAACAAAATGCCAGAGGTTGGGATTCCAAACTGAAGTTTGCCTTGTGGGTTGACAGGGTAACATGTAAGAAATCAATCGGTACATCTCCTTTCAAATTGGTATATGGTACTGAGGCCATATTTCCTGTCCAACTTGCATTACCGGTTGCAAAATTCTTACAAGAAACTGATTCTGAACCAAGTGATTTGACTAGGAGGATTTGACTAGGAGGATTCATAATTTGGTAGAACTACAGCAAGATAGAGAGCATCTCTTGGAAAAAACTGAATTGCATCAGGAAAGAATCAAGCAAACTTTCGACAAGAAAGTCAAATCAGATGTCTTCAAAACAGGGGATTTGGTCTTAAAGTGGGATGCAGCAAGGTAGGAGAAGGGGAAACACGGAAATTCGAGGCTCTTTGGACAGGTCCTTTTGTCATAACAGCAGTGCAGCAGAACAATACCTTTGTTCTCCAAACTCTTTCAGGCGAGCCAGTATCAGGGGGCCCTTTCAACGGGTGCTTCCTGAAGATCTATTTCTCATAAGGCTTCCTTTGAAGCCAGGTTCTTCTTGTACATATTTTCTTTTTCAGTTCTGTTTTCTTTATTTATGTCATTCAAATAAATCCATGCCCAATGGTACTAGCAACTATTTTTCAAATTTCTGTTTCAAATTGCAATAAGGATACTGAGTCTAGCTAGGTTCTTGGTCACCTCACAGGGAGATGCCCATCCCAGTTGGAGCCAAATGTTAACTCCCAAAATGAAACCGTCCTTTTGGTCAAGTTTTGTGGTGGATAGCATGGCTATTAGTAGTGTCCTCAAGTCATTTTTGAGTTTTTATAGCTGCAAAACTTAGGTTTTGGTTTTGGTCTTAGAAAATAATATGACCCATAAAGTCTTATTTTCAAAATTTTCATATTTTACTTTCAACAGCTAACGTGTGTCCAAAAGTTGAGTGTTAGCTGTGGAAAGTGGCGACTTTCAGCAGCTAAGGAGCGCTTTTCATAAGCCTGTGCGCTGGTGAAAGTGCAAATTTCAAAATGTCCAACAATCAGTTTCACAGGTCGTGCACTGTTGAAAGTACATACTTTCCGCAGCTATGGAACGATTTTTCAAAGATTGTGTGCTGGTGAAAGTGAAAACTTTCCGCAGCTAAGAAGCAGTTCTTAAAAGGTCACGCCCTGAGGAAAGTGAAGACTTTCAACAGCGAACGTGGGTTTTCCACAGGGTTATGCGCTGGTGAAAGCAGCAAGTATGAACAACTAACAGAGGCGTTTTCCATGGGCCGTTGGTTGAAGAAAGCGGGAATCATGTGCGTGATATCCATGTCTGAAGGCAATGATGATATGATCATCCCACGTCAGACAAATCCAAATCACGCACTGATGAGAGTGGGTAATGATGGAAACTCAATTCTGCACGTCAGAGTAGGATTGTGATGCGAATTCGGCTCAGAAACTCACGCTCCATAATCATGGCATCGGGGGTGTCAAGCTCGAATTCAGTGGTGCAGGTACAGAGGACGTACTGCCGGCCTGATAAGCATCAAATCAAGTCGTTGTTTCCATATCATACCCTGTTCGCGGAGGTTTGTCAAGGTTTCAAATGATTTAAAACAAAGCCGATTCCCGAAGTGCTTTCAACAGCGCAGAACCTCGGCTCGGCCAGCAGTTGCAGGGGTTACAGATTGTTGGGATCTTCGAGCTACAGAATGGTGAGAAAACGCAGTGGTGCTCTACTTAAGAGAGAGTTGAATAGCCTGTCCTTTTTACAGACACACCCCGAAGTCCAGAGACATTTTTCAAACGCAGGGTGTATTGGGTTTGTTGAAAGATTGCAAATTGTTTGCCATCAGTCTACGACATAAGCTTTTGCCAAGACTTTTGATGGGAACAAAGCTCATGTTGGGTCCATGGAAATTAGAGTGGATGAAGTTGCTATTACTGCAGCAACAAGCCTACCATGAACCAGTCAGAGATGGTTTAAAACCACTGCTCCCAAGAATTTGGATTTCAGAGCTTATTTGAAAGAGGGATACAAGCACATGGCATGGAAAAAAGGTATGATGGTTTCCTATCTAGAAGAAGAATGGTAGGAGTTGTTCAAAGGCATTCAATTGTACATTACTTCAGAGGGCAGGTATGATAAAGTTATGATGTATCACATCAAACTCCTAGACCATTTCACAGGCAAGACTCCCATTAATTTACCTTTTTTCCTACATAAAAGTTTGACTAAGGTTTGCAAGAAGATTAGGGCTCAACCCTTGAGCATAAAAAGTACTCTATGTCACTTCGGCCTCATAAAATTAATCATCCTAGAGGAATTGAAACAACAGGGAAGGAGCTGGGATCATTTTTTATTCTAGGAAGGTTTTGAAACACAGACCCAGCTGGCAAATGAACCAGGGAAAGCTTCAAAGAAACAGTCTTCTCCTCAAAGTAGTTCAAGAAAAAGAAGGACCCTGCCAGGACCTCCAGAAGACAGAATTTCTGGAGTAAAGCCCCACAGGTCGAAGAAAAAGTTAAACTTTGAGCAGACCACAGAGCAGACTACAGAGAAAATCACAGAGCATCCTACAGAGCAGAGTACAGGGAAGAATATATTAAACTTTCCCTATTCAGATTCAGAATCAGAGCAGCAAGATCAATGCCCTGTCACTGAAAATCCTGAGCAGACAAATGAGTGTGCACAAAACTATGAGACCTTCACTCATACAGAAGAGGGAGAAACATCAAAAAGCTTCAAATCAAAGAAGTCTCAGAAGATCAAGCATCTCAAGGAGGTAATTGCCCAGCAAGAGGTTTTGGAAAGGGTAATTAAAGAAAGGTATAAGAAGTTGTCTGAGAACTTTGAAAAAACCAATACTGCATTCGAGAGATTGGCTAAGGAAATTGTTAAAGAGAAGAAAAGGAAGAAAAAACTCACCAAAGATTACAATAGCTTGTGGTGGCTTTCCAAACGCCTTAAAAGGAAGATAAGAAGGTTAAAACAAAAACAGAGGAAAAAATCTCATCAAGCTCTGAAGGTTCTCGCTCAAGTCGCCGTCAATATGCAAGATGAGAAATCTGGAACACACTAAATTTTGATGAAATCGAAATTTTGGAGGTGAAAACTCATTTTGAGCGCAAACGGGACTTTCACCAGCGCAAAGCTATCATTTTATGACCCGTTAGCTGTGGAAAGTGACGGCTTTCAAAAGCTAACTCGCGAAAAATTAAACGATTGCGCTGTTGAAAGCTGGGAAAGTAATTTTTGAAGCCAAGGACACGACAATTCATTCCAAATAGGTTTTGAAGGGGCTCCAGTGTATCAGTGGGCTATCAGATCGCATGCAAAGGGTTCAGCATCAGAGGTTCGAGAGAATTTTGGTAACACATGCAAAACCATTTCCTCAAAAATCGACCATGAACGTTGGGAGATCCAACTGTCAAAGACAGGTGTCCTGCTATTCTTCACCACATTGCAGATACCAGGAGCTGAAGGATGCAGATGGCGATTTTGGAGAATGAAGACAGTTTGACTTTTAAGTTTAGTTGTTAAAGACTTTATTTTCAAGTTGTTTAGATAGAATTGAGTTGTCTTTATTAAATACAGATCCATGTTTTTAGGATCTGTATAACTATTTGTAAGAGGCTATAAATGCCTATTTTTGATATGAAACAAGGGTTCAAACTGGGAGACATTTTCATGCTATTGTATAGACTCTTTTTGTAGAAATAAAATGGAGTTTCCTTTCGCTTGCAATACCAGAATTGTTCATCTTTTTCATTCTCTGTATTTTAGTTTCAGTTTATTTCAGTTCATAAAGACTGATACCTCTTTGTTGAACTCATAGGCTTGAAATTAAAAGATTCCGTGCTGTCTTGTATTAGGCCCTACTTTCACTTGTATAGGCAAATCAAGACTAGTATTCTCCATCCTCTCTTTCAATTATTTGATCTGGTCATTGTTTACTGAAAGCACTATATCTTTATATGTGTGATGAGTTGTTTCTTATACAAATCATTGAAGACCCCATTGTCCCAAATACATAAAAACCATTATTCTTAAGTTACCAAGCACCCTTAGCTTACAACCCTAAGGAGTTACTTGGATTGATAACAGAGCCACCATTGGCAATCATGATTTGGAAATTATTGATGACATGGATGTAGCAATGAGTTTCTTGGGCAATGTGGCGATGAATAAAATTATGGGTGCTTCCACTATCAACCAGAATGATGAACTTCCTATGCTTGATGTCACTGATGAGCTTGAGGGTTTGGGGAGCGGAGAAACCAGTGAGAGCATTGAGGGAAATGACCGGTTCTACTTTGGGAGGGTCTAAGTGAGGGGTTATGTCAGTGGTTTTAGGTGACTCGGACACAAGTGGAGTTTCAACATCCTCTTGCGAAATATCCTTCGGGATGGCCATAAAAGGCTTTTGTTCCTTACACTTGTGGCCTGGGAAATATTTTTCATCGCAATTATAACAAAGGCCTTTGACTTGGCATTCAACCATTTCAGCTCTGGTCAATTTTTGGATCTTTAGTGGAGCGAAGGGAGTAGTGGGATTTATTGGTTTAGTGCAAGGGATAAAGGAGGGTTTTCGATTTTGAGAAGATACAACATGTTGTGCTTCTTTATCTCTTTTAGTAGCCTCCACCCAACTCTAAGTCCGAGCCATGAGGACATGGGCCCAAATCTCATCCTTGAGGCCACTAATAAAACACTCTCGAAAAAAGGCATCAGACAAGCCCTCTATCCGAAACGTCGCACACTCAAAGGCAACTATAATGTCTTCCACTATTCCTGATTGTTTCAACTTTGTCAAACGGCCCAAATGGTTGGTGTCAATGACATAGTGTTCATAAAGCTCTGCCACAAAGTGTGTCCAAGCAATATACCCTTAACGGGAAGTTTTTCTCCATTGCCACCATTGCCAACATTCTTGATCTAGATGGAGAACACCATGCCGGAGTTTGGCCAAGTCATTTGTAATGTCGTATAAAGAGAAATAATGTTCCATTTTGGTTACCCAACCAGTGGGATCCGAGCCATCAAATTTGGTCACATCCACCCGCGGGAGGTGTAGGTCACGTTGAAAGTGATGGTGCTGAAAGTTATGGGAATGAGAGGAATTTTCAGCTTCAGTATGTGAAAGTGGGTCAGATAAAGGGTTATCTGTAGGGATATGCAGCTTGGTGCAGAGCATAGAAACGATAGATTCAAGTTGGGTAGTCAGGTCTTGTTTGATTTCCTCCATTGAGGACTACATGGTTGTATTGATGGCAGCAACATTGGCACTGAGTTGTTTCACTTCTTGTTGGGTCTCGGTAAAATTAGATTGCAAGGTATTGAAGCGAGATTCCAAGTCATGGCTACGGGTATGGACCATGAGGACGAGGGAACCGAAATGGGGCAGGTGGGGTAAAAAATTGTGCTAAAAAATGATATGTATGAATGTGATAAGGGTGAAGAGATGAATCCAATGGAATAGGTCTCAAATAATGATGCAAAAATTTCCAGACTTTTTTCTTTTTACACCTGCGGAGTTATACTCCGGTCTGAAGAATACTGCAGTGATGAAATGCCCAAATGCTTAACCAGGAAGAAATGTGTAGTGACTTGGCAACCCGAACACAGTTGCACGACAATAGATCTAGTCTGTTTTAATTTGCTTATGTTTCTGTCCCCAAGGGTTAGGTATGTTGATATTATGGTAGCTTCGGGAGGTATGAACCTCTATTGTGACCTTTGAGAAGATTAGAATGTTTCAGAAGGAAGCAAAGAAATGAAGGAAACCCTAGATGAGATGTCGGCTCAAGAAATATAATTAATATGAATTAATTAGTACCCAGAGAGAGAAGTTGGCCCAAGCAAGTTTGCCAGAATACTATAAATACAGGGCGCTAGTCTCTCATTTGACACACTTCTTAGAAACACAGAAAGCCAGTTTCTACGCACTACAGTCTAGCAATCTTGTGCGCAAGTCCTGGGAAAGGTGTTGCGCCAGTTTTGGGTGAGACTATTTGATCATCTTGGCTACCTCTTGCTTGATGCATTAGCCTTGCTTGGCTATTGGATTGCTACCAGGATTCTTCTCTTTGTCAAGGTCAAGGTGCTTGGAGGGTGGCTTCGACCAATGGTTGGGTGACAATAGTGATATTGTCAATGGTAAAACAAGCACACTCTTTCATATTCTAACAAGTTATGGGCCCACACATCCTTCATTCATTCTAACCACTGGAAGGAAGCATAGCCATTAGCATATTGAGCTCACTGAGGAATTTTCGCTAGGGTTACTAGCAGGAGCAACTTCCAAAACACTGTCGCTAGGGTTGCTAGCAGAAGCAGTTGCATAAACCCTAAATCTCAGATCCGACACCTTATGATGGAGCATCTCGCTCAAAGAGAAAATATTCAGATGCGCCCTAGTTCAGTGCACCTTTTGGCTCTCTTAGAAGACAAAAACGTCAGAGTTGAAGTTTTGGATCAAAGCATGATCAACTACCAGTCAACCGAAGACATGAGTGAAATGATCTGTCTTCTACACTACTTAGCACTCACTAGAACGATTGAATATGACATGTGGATAATCGATAGTGGTGCTTCTAGGCACATAGTGGGAGATCAAGCCAGACTCTCGAATCTAAATGAGAAGAAGACATCATACAAGGTAGAGCTTGGAGACAAAAGCACTTACCCAGTCGAAGGATTTGGACAAGCCTCCGTCAAGTTGAAAACAAGTAACAATGTTCACTTAGGCAATGTTTTATATGTACCTGGTTTAGAAAAGAATATTGTATCGATTTCTTGCCTAGAAGACAAAGGAAACATAATAGCCTTCGTGGATGGAAAAGTGTTATCATAGCGTAAAGACTCCAGCATAGAGAATGCTAGGGTTATCGGAAGTCGTGAAGGAAATCAGTATATATTACTAGAACAAAATGAAGAAGCTCTCATACATGACGAAGTCAACCCTAATGAACTTTGGCATAGAAGGTACGCTCATATTAACTATCAAGCATTACCTTTTCTCAGAAGAATGGTTGAAGGAATACTAGAATTGAAATCTACACATGAAGGAATTTGCAAAGGATGTGCCCTTGGGAAGAATATCAAGAAAGACGATTATTCATAGAAAGACTTGGCTATATCTACTGAAGACAAAAGATGAAGTATTCAACAAGTTCCAAGAATTCAAAGCAGAGATAGAAAACCTCACGAATAAGAAGATCAAGACATTAAGAATAGATAATGGAGGAGAATACAACTCGAAGGAATTCGTTGCATTCTGCAAATCGGCAGGGATTAGGAGGGAGCTAATTGTTCCTCATAATCCTCAACAAAATGGTGTAGCAGAAAGAAAGAACAAATCTATTGAAGAAACTGTAAAAGCCTTACTAAATGATCAAGGTCTATCCATGTTCTTATGGGGAGAAGCAACAATGACAACAATATATGTGCAGAACATAAGTCCTCATCGTATATTGAAGGACATGACACCAAAAGAAGCCTTCTTAGGTAAGAAACCTAATGTGGAAAACCTAAGAATATTTGGATGTCCTGTTTACTCTCACATTCCCAAGGACAAAAGGAATAAACTACAACCCTCAGGAAAGAAGGGAATATTCGTGGGATACAGTGATTCATTCAAGGCTTATAGAATATATATTCCAGAACAACACAAGATTGAAGTCAACAGAGACGTAACATTCAATGAAAAGATGGCCTTCAAGAAATCCACAGAAGAAACTATTGAAGAAGAAGAGATTGAAGAACCTAATGAAGAAAGCACAGAAAACGAAAATGACGAAAAGGAACAACCTAATCATCCTATGGAACCATGTGAAAACATTGATTTAGATATCGTACCTAAGACCAAGAAACGACCAAGCTTGGCTTGAAGCTACCTTACAAGACGTAGAAAGAGTCAAGGTTCTAGAAGGAACATTCATAAAGAGTAAAAGACCTAAAAGATTCTCAAGTTATGCAACATACATGACAAAGCTTCTAGATGAAGAACCTACCACATTTGAAGAAGCAGTTCAAAAGGGACAATGGAAAGAAGCTATGACGGAAGAACATCAATCCATTATGAAAAATGAGGTATGGGAAATGGTACCTAGACCTAGAGAAAAATCAGTGGTAACTTCAAAATGGGTATACAAGATCAAACATGCAACAGACGAAAGTGTGGATAAATACAAGGCAAGATTCGTGGCCAGAGGGTTCTCCCAGAAGGAGGGAAAAGATTATGACAAAACCTTTGCTCCGGTGGCTAGATATACTTCCATCAGAGCTATCATATCTCTTGCCGCTTCCATGGGATGGAACTTACATCAGATGGATGTAAAGACAACTTTCCTCAATGGAGCAATCGAAGAA
>JASDQU010392621.1:0-10495 GCA_032191745.1 Picea mariana | reverse complement strand
GGTTCACCATGTGATATGAAGGAATGAGTAATGCCACCTTGCAAACCCTCCTTTACCCTTGCATGATTGGTTTGGGGTTTTGTTGTCTTATTAAAGGGTTAAGTTTAAAGTTAATTTTAAATATTTATTATCACATGTTTAAATTTAAATTTAAACATGTGATTCTAATGTGATTCTAATCTAACCCTTACCCTAACCTAAATACTATATATTAAACCCTCCCCCACTCACCTATCATTCTGATATGCGAGCGTTGATCTCACTCTCTCTAGCCTGCGGCCTCTTTGTATTTTTTGTGGGAGCTACCTCTTTGATCTCCTGTGTATGAGTTCTAGCTGCCGCCTCCTTTCTGCTGTGTATGAGCTCTAGCCGCCACCTTCTTGAGGGTGACCTACCAGCACCGTCCTCTTCCTTTGGTTGCTGTTTGAAGTATGTACAGGTGCGGCCTCCCTTCAGTTTGTTGAAGGTACGGGTGCGGCCTTGTTTGTGTTTGCTGTAGTTACTCCTTTGTGTTTGCTACAGGTGTAGGTGCAGCCTTTCCTTGCATTTGCTGGCTGGGGTATTGTGTTTAAGTGTGTGAGCAGTGTTTGGCACTCCTAACCTTGCATTGAGTGCAAACCCTTGGCCCTTGAGGATACGGCCCTGTTGAGTGGACTGATCTTAAGGGTTTTGGCACCCCCTCTTCTCTGTCTGCTGTGTGGAGAGACTTTCTAGTCTGCGGCCCCTTTTGCTAGGGTATTCTTCTAGGTGCCATTTGCTGAAGGCTCAGTTTGTTCACTGCTGAAACAAGGGTTTATACACAGTCCAGTTTTCAGATCTAAAGGTCTCTTGGGTAAGGGTTTTACTGTGAGAGGGTTTGGGCTTTTGATTTACCTCTGTTGGGATTTGTGTTTTCTCCCTGTGGTCCTATTGCTTGGTGGCAAGAAAGTTCCTTCATTCTTTGGCATTGAGATCCACTATAGATCTATGAACTGAACCTTTGTCTGAGCATACTAAACTGGTTCTACACCTATTGTGGTTACTGTGCTATCTTCAAGGTAAGGTTGCTGTACCAGGTATGTATCTTACTCATCTCTGTTAGATCTGATTTGATTTTTGTTACAGAACTGTCTAACCTAGTTGGCATTGAGTAGATCTGAAGAAATGCTTTGAATGCATAAGTTATTCAATGGTGAAATGATTAGACTAAATAGTTAGATCTGAAATCTGTATTTTAGTCTTATAGATCTATTGTTATGTTCAGATCTGTTCACTGCTACATTAGATCAGAGTACTATCTTTAGATCTGAGTTTTTATTCATATGTGATCAGAGTTTTCTCTTAAGTTTGTTGCTGTCCTTCATAGATCTACATGCTATGTGTTCTATCTCTAATTGAGTTACAGATCTAGTTGTTTTGATCATTGAAATTTAAAAGAGATTACTGTTTTGCAAATTTACCCTAAATCTAACAACTTGCCCTGTCAGGCCTACACCAATACAAGAGTCTCCCCTTGTAAATTTTAAATAAGCATCTCAATCAATAGAATAAGGTACACAGCAAGAAAAGTTTATTAATGTTTCATATACGTTTCTCTATTGTTCGAAAGCATCAATGCTTAATTAACATTTTGTAAGTGTTGTTTGTTTGTAAGCTAAGCATATATTGCATGATGGAAAAATTTGCTGAACAAAAGCTATGACTATATTTCAACTTTGTAAATAAGGGAAACGTTTCATAAGCTGCTCCAAAGCTGCTTTAGCACCTACTAGCCCTTGTGTTGGATCAACCAATACTTCTATATACATTGTTTTCTCCTTGGCAGGGTAATTGACGAGCTGCAGCTTGGCTAAAATACATATGTCATTACACCTCCAGAAAATTTTAATCTCCTGCTTCTGTTGATGAACTTGTCTGAACTCTATTTAACTTAGCTCTTAATCAATCTAGAAATTGTTGATAAAATCTAAAACTAGAATATGAACAGACTGGCAATGTGAAGCAGTTCAAATGACTTAGATCAAAACCTTCAAACCCCCTAGTACAAAGAACTATTTTAGCACTTGAAGTTAATATGTGGTTTTGAATTCCAGTGCTTTAATTTGTTGTGAATTTATAACACTTGAAGTTCAGAAGAAAAAACTAATTTAGATCACATCAATGTTTCTCATATCTCTGAACTTACAAATGTTAAATAAAAAAAAATGCTTCCCAGGTATGTGTCAGACTGAATTGCCATTATGGAATAAGGAACATCATCTATCCCAGTGTATGTCTTCCCTTGCTCATCTAGGAGATTCAAAATATGAATTGGACCCCCAATTCCTTTGGTCATACTTACATTGAAAATAATACAACATATAGGAAAACAAATTATAGAAATTTACTCCCCTTTTACCTCAATTAACCTTCCACGGATCCACATTTTCTTGACATCCTTATTTGAAGCCAAAATGTCATTGCTACCAGTGTGGACGGATCTCAAGTCAGATATTCCAGCAATATTATTTGTTCGGCCCTTAGAAGCAACAGAATTTGCACCCCCAGACACTGTAATGTTTTCCAAGAGGTTCGGCACAGGCCCCTCTTTAAATTCCTCAGTATTGTCTAAAACTGCAGACTCATCCACCATACTAGCATGATTCACTGAAGGGTCCTGGACAGATCTTGATGCAGATATTCCAGCAATATCCTCTGTTTGGCCCATGGAAGCAACAGAATTTGCATCTGGAGACACTGTAATTTCTTTCAAGAGGTTTGGCACAGGCCCCTCTTCAAAATCTTCAGTATTGCCTAAAACCGCAGACTCATCCACCATACTAGCATGATTCACTGAAGGGGGCGAAAAATTTTGCTCTGAATGTGACATGTTGTTTCCAATTGTCTCGTTGGTCATTGCCTCAAACTTTTTAGCAGTGTCTTCAGTTGTGAGATTAGGAGTTCCAAACAGAGAATTAACATAACTGAGGACTTCTGCTCTGCCTATTATTTCTGTAGAATGACTGTATTTGCAGGCATGATGAGATATGTCACCAGTCAACATATCATTTGAGGAATTCCCTGCTATGGATTTATAAGTATCATAATAATTTGCTTTCCCAGTGTTGC
The DNA here is from genome assembly GCA_032191745.1 of Picea mariana. NCBI lineage: Eukaryota > Viridiplantae > Streptophyta > Pinopsida > Pinales > Pinaceae > Picea > Picea mariana. Next base: position 7,408 of record JASDQU010392621.1, on the reverse strand, counting down.
TAAAAGACAAGTAATGTGTGTCGTTAACATCAAATGGTCCAGGTTTTGCAGGAGGAATTATGAGAGAGTTGTCCATGTAATAATTTGATTGCAAGGTTTCTGCTTCACCATTTGTCCCTGGGTTTCTTTGCAAAACATACGCATCAGCATTACTGGAAGATTCAACACTTTGCATTGCTTGTATTGCTTCTGACAGCAGCTTCCTAGTTTCAAAGAGAGAAGCCTGAGCTGTAGCATCTGTAACTGCAGCAGCTTCTAATGATTTTGCAGCCTTTTCAGCTTCTGCTATTAGTAACCTGTTCACAAATGCATTCATAGCAAAATATTCAATTGGTGCAAATTCTTTTATGCCCAGTAGTCTACAAATATTCTTTCATTGCTGAGGACACAAACATGCACCAAACAGAATAGTAAAGCGACTTCTATATGCAAGCTTGAATTTGTAGCCATGTTTACCGTGCCCGCTCAGCTGCTTCTCTTTTCATCCTTTCAATGGATGATCGATTTGCTCGGAGTTGTTTTATCCTGTCCAATTTTTCACCTGCCAATGGGTCTGAAAAAGGAGTTGCGGACATCTTTCTGTAATTAGTCAGTACTGTTGAAAATTTAGAAGTTTTTTCTGCAGTTTTAGGAGCAGATAATTTAGCACGCTCTTTTAGAGTTTCTTTCCTAACTCTTCTGACAGATGATGATGGTCTGTTTTCATTTACAGTCTGTTTCCTCACAACTCTACTGACAGATGAGTCTGGTCTGTTTCCATATATCCTTTGCATTCCAGAGCACACCCTCTGCCGGTAATCCTGGAAGTACATAGAGAAAAATTAGAATGTGCTGAAATCATGCAAGAATTTGGGAATTGTTGCTTTAGCATACACAATGGGGAATCCTTTCATTGAAAAAGAGATATGTGAACATGCCTCTTAAGAATTCAATAATGCCCTTACAGGATCTGTCCATTTGGCTTTGATTGCCTCTGATATCTTCTTCTTCTGCTCAGCTGATTTAGGGGCCCTCTTGTCTTTACGCTTATGCTCAACAACCTGCAACCAGTCGTGAAGCATCTTTTCTTTTAGGACTGCATAAGAATCCCATTGTAATTCGTCCTCACCATCAGCACCTACTCTAGCAGATTCTGCAATAATCTCTTCCCACTCGAGCAAACATGTTTCTTGCAATTTCTTCCTATTACGCCGTTCTTCAAAGGCCTTTCTCACTGCTATTCCAATCTTTGTCTTTGTATCCTCGCTGCAAGAAAAAAATTTCAATAATAAATTAAGAAAAATGTTAAACAGGATGTAACAAACAAGATAGAGAAGCGTGAAGGAAAGCAAAAAAGGCATAGATAAACAGTAGTTAGATGGTATCAACTGTAAATAATTTAAGGAAAAATATCTCAAGTATCAAGTGTGAAATAAAATGTGATACATGATAACTTCGAGGATTTTTATATGAGCTAGGGTTTAGGGTTAACAAGTCAAATTTCCCCTGAACTTTGATTAAGGGCTAATCAGGGAGTGAAGGTGGGGTAGGGGGGGGCAGGGGTAGAAACCCCCACCCCACCCCCAAAACCTCCAAACCCTAACTCTTACAGATAAATGGCGACAAATCCCAGCAATCAACCCTCAATGGATGAGATTCTGAGACTGCAGCAGTACATAAGAAAGCAATGCTTACCTCGCCCTTCAAAAAATGGGTTGGAAGAAGAGCAATTCAAATCAGTGTTACCAACATCGCGATGTTATCGCCGACATCACGATATTTTCACCAAATTCAGGGTCGGCAATTTTATCGCCAAAAAAAATCGCTACATTTCCTTCCCGCGATAATATCGTGACATATTGGAGGAGATTATAAGACTGCAGCAGGAGGACATAAGAAAGCAATGATTACATCGCCCTTCAAAAAATGGGTTGGAAGAAGAGCAATTCAAATCAGTGTTACCAACATTGCGATGTTATCGCCGACATCACGATATTTTCGCCAAATTCAGGGTTGGCAATATTATCGCCGGAAAAAATCGCGACATTTTCTTCCCGCGATAATATCGTGACATTTTCAAAAATGTCGCGATATTATCACCAGTGGATGGTAAATGTTGTAGAGCCTGCGGAAAGTGGCGTTTTAAAAAAAAAAATTGGGTTTTTTAGTCTCATTTTGCAAACAGATTTTGGGGTTTGGAGAGCAAAGGAGCAAGATCTACTAATTAATGGTAATATTAAATTCTTAAAGTAAAAGTGACATTCTCCTTTATCTTTCATTTTCATCCTTTCTCCTTTATCTTTCATTTTCATCCTTTTACTTAAATTTTTAACATTACCATTAATTGTTTCAGGAGGTTTGAGAGTGGTTCCTGTTATCCACCAAATTGCACTAGGATGGAATTCTAGCGAGCCGCCAAAGATTCAGCAACTACTTGTTCAAAATTCAGAGTTCAGAAGTTCAGCCGGTCTATGAAACCACCTTTTTTCCGCATTTCCATCCCTCTAGGGGCATTGTAATAAATGACTTGAACATGAAAGTTGTAAAAGACTATTGGCCACCTAAGACCTGAGCACGAGTACGTACTCTAGAGTGTTTTTTTTCACTTGTTAATTATTTCTTGCCTATTAGGCGATTAATAATTTCTAAGTATTTTCACTCAAAATCATCTCCAAAGCTAGAGTATGTACTGGTGGTTAGACCTTGGCATGGTATAACCAATGTCTAGTGTCTAAATGTATATGAATTCATGATAAGTCATGTCTATTGAGTCATATGGAAATTGCGCTAAGTCCCCCCTAGGATTTTTTAAAGTTTTTAGTCAATAAAAAAATTTATGTAAAACGGACATTTTTTAATGTAAGAGTCAATAAAGTCATAAAAGTGGCATCAGTTGTTATTAGATGCCATGTTTGTGCTCGTTTTCTAAGTCAAAGCACCTCCTAAACCCTTATCCCCCCTTTGCTGAGGCAAAAAAGTGATTTTAATCACTCGAAATTGAATTTTGCTCTCAAAAAGGTAAAAAAGGACAATTTAATTAAAATGCTAAAATTTAGCGAAAGTACTAAAATTTAGCAAACATGTCGAGAACATTTTCTTCATGTCTGGAGTCCCTGCTCTAGTTGGCGAAGCATTCTCCTAGTGAGGGTGCCTAGTTTGAGTGACATGGCAAGTGGGAGGAGATCCCAAAGAGGCTAGGCGCACCTCCTCCTCTAGTTGGCGCATCCACAGAAGAGGGGCACTAATCCCAAGGAGGGACTCGCCCTCTCTTCCTCTTCCACNTGGAGTCCCTGCTCTAGTTGGCGAAGTATTCTCCTAGTGAGGGTGCCTAGTTTGAGTGACATGGCAAGTGGGAGGAGATCCCAAAGAGGCTAGGCGCACCTCCTCCTCTAGTTGGCGCATCCACAGAAGAGGGGCACTAATCCCAAGGAGGGACTCGCCCTCTCTTCCTCTTCCACTACCACTCCACTCCTCCCTCACTCCACCTCACCTCACTTCACTCCACAACCCTCACCTACCACTCTACTCCCTCTCCACTCGTTCCCCACTTCACTCCCATGTTTCCCCAGTTATCTAGTGTGCCACTCCTCTTCTCCCATGCACCCTCACTTAGGAAACTTCAGCCTCTTCACTATAAAGGAAGTTCGACCCCCCTCATGTGAGTTAGTCAGAGCCTAGGGGAAAGAGCTTATGCTATTGTATTGTATATCTGTAATTTTCTTTCAAGTTTGAATAAAGAAGACTTTGGAGGTCACATGGTGGATGGTAGCATTGTGTGGATGTTGATGTTCATGGTCTAAATTTATGAGGTAACTGTATCGTGTTTACATGCATTTCAATTTGTAGGTTGGCCTTGATAGGGGTGTTATCACCCAATAGGAGAGATCTTCTTAACTAGCTTGGATATTAAGATATTTTGTTACTTTACATATGTGGTTGACAATTTGCATGTTAATTTTGCTTAATTGCATGCTATTTAAATTTCACGTGTAGGGAACACCGATTATTTAACAAGTTGCATGTAGGTTTATCAAGATTGCAGGTCCTCATACTTGAAGTGGTGGCTGATTTGAGTTCAATCTTCCACATTCTTCAAGATCTTTTGAGAAGGAGTCCCTCATCCTTTCACTGGAAGACCCCATAGCCCAAGATTCAATTCTTGAAGAAAGGCTTTCTCTCTTCTAGTTTTCAATTTCTTGGCTACCTATTATCTATATGCAAGCATTTGAGTCTAATTTCTAAGGCTAAATCTTTAATTTTTCTCATGCATGCATAGGATTTTTAGATCTGATTTTTATTTAAAGTTTATCTAAGAAATCTAGATCTAACATAATGAAAAGATCCCCTTTCATTAAGCAAATTTCTAATATTTTTTAAAGGGTAAAATTTGATCTTTTCCTTTTTCTTTACATTGTTATATCTAGCATTTCAAGTGCCTAGTTACTTGTTGTCCAACAGTAAGCAAAAAATCAGCAATAAAGTTTGTTAGTTGTTAGTTCCTTGTTTCATTTTTCAAGCAGTTTTGATCAATCCCCTAAGATGTCCCAAACCATTTTGGGCATCTTTTGGGGTTTTCTCTTTGTTGATTTTGCAGGTTATTGGACAGCCAAAGAGAAGTTTTGTTCAACTTGGACAAGTTTGGGGCATCCAAGCAACTAGGAGTCCTCTAACCTCTCCTAGAAAACCTAAAATTTTAGCTTTTTTGCATGAGAAAATATTAAGAAAATTTGGTCAAATGTGTTCATCTTATTTTTACCTTTTTATAGTGTTTTCTATCATAATCTAATCATTTTCCTTTGCTGGTTTTAGCAGGTCCGTCACAAAACAAGGGGGAACTTTGACGAATTTGAAGCAAAACTGAAGATTTTCTACCCCAAGTTGGACCCTTTGAAGACCAAGACTTTAGAAGTCTTCTTTGTAATTGTTGATTAATAATTTGATCCATTCTATAAGGATCCAAAACTCATAAAAAGAGAAAGAGAATTCATTTTCTAGAAGTGTAATAGGTATTAATAAAAGCGGGCCTTTAGTGCCCAGTTTCGTCATCCCCTTTAGGGGGATCGGTGGTGGTTGTGTGCTTCATCTTCCTTTTAAGTTTCTTGCTTTATTTGCTTTCAAAACACACAACTTTAGGAAATTAACCATTCAAGCAATCACTAGTTTCTTCACTTAAGCAAAGTAACTCTTGTGCTAGTTTAGCTTTCATTTCCGCTTTTAGTAATTAGAAAACATTTCAAGTTTTCTGCATTTTTATTTCAATTTTAAAATAAACCTTCCATGCAGTTCCCAGTGCATGCTCTGAACACTTGCGAGCCTAGCTCGATCCTGGGATTCATCATAACCGGGGTTGTTAGTGTGGAGTAGTTTAATTAGGGAAACCTTGATAATAGTTATCTTGATGCGAGGGAAACCGCATGAAGGGAGTGTGTGAAGTCAGACGGGAACTTTGAGATCTAGGTTCTCCCCGTGTTGGACATCCGACACCTTCATTGAACTTACTAGTGAAGCCTTGGAGTTTCGGTAAGTTCTCAGCACATTTCCAAACAAAAAGATAGCCTCTAAAGTGGCCACATATTTCATTAATCTACTTTCAATAAACCTTAATAAAACACGTGTTCAACAACTGCCCATAATACCTTTAAGGCACTGGTTTTATGTTTACAACTTTTTATTTCATAAGCAGTAATTCATTCACAATATGATGATTGTCTAATAATTGTTATAACACTTGCAGATATTGTATCATTTACTTTATTGTGCATGTATCTTCTATGGTTGGACATATATTCTATTATAAATGATTATCTTGTCTATCGAATGAATGTGTCGAATGCTTTACTATAAATGTTTTATTTTGCAATAAACTCCTATAGTGATTTCTTAGCTAAGATTAACTTAAAATCCATAGTATTTTTGTTAGTGACTACCCCCCTTGGCTTCGTTAGGAGTTGGCCTAGACGGAGGAGTCGAAAATCAGGTGACAGCACCTTGACTCAAGACTTGCCCCCAAGGACACACTGAGTGGATTGAAGATTTCTTCCACGTTAGCCCAAGTGTGTATAAAGGCGACGACATTTTTGGCACCGTTGTCGAGGATAAATCTTTCTATTCCCGGAGTACGAGTTTTTGTTTTCTTTTTTTGTTTTTTGCTTTTTGCTTTGCTTGATGCTTCTTGTTTGTTTAGAATAAACTTGATCATCTGGCAACTCCACTTCAAATAATTTGACAAAGTATTCTACAAAGAGGAACTCACGGTTTGCTTAAGCTTCATCCTTGAACCAGAAAGGGTTTTTGGAGGAGGCTAGCCAAGCTTTCTTTTCGTAGGATCCTTAGTAATTGTTACGTCCTGGTCCATTTCTGTTAGACTTTTTCTGCTTTTTAATAAATCTAATTTAGAAATGGATGATCTTTATAGACCTATTGATTTTTCTGCAATAAGTGGTTATCCACATGTGATTCCAGAAAATGCCTTACAAAATTTGTCTTGTTTTCAAAGTAATAATATTGTTGATGCTAGACGTCATGTTAAGAGAGTTTCCCATTGCTTTAATAAATGGTGTTGCAATTCCTTATATGAAGATATAAAAATGAAGTTGTTTATTTTGTCCTTTGACGATGATGATCTTGATTGGTTCACAGAGCTCAAGGATAACCAAGTTAAAACTTGCAATGAATTGATTGATGCTTTTATGGAAAAGTGGAAGGAGAGGGAATCTTTGAATGTAAAGATAGTCCGTTCAGATAATAAAGGTGCTTCACCAGATTCTAATGAGAAGTTTAAAGATGTCATTCAGGCTAAGTTGCACGAAATGGGGAAACGTTTCTGAGTTTCCGAAACCGGTACGATACGAAATAGGCCCTAAAAAAATGGAAACGCAGGGGGAAACGCCGTATATAAAAAAATTAAAATATATATATATATAGTTTTTAAAAAAATAAAGCATTATATTGCAAGAAAAACATAATGATACACATAAATGACATTTTAGAAGGAAAACCATGTCCATATTGACTCCCATAGATGATGAATATCATTCATTACATGATGCAAGTAGCAAAATCCAAAATTAGCCTTTATAGATGAGGCTTTACATCCAAAATCAGCCTTTATAAATGAGGTTGTATGTGCTGAAAATGAAAAAAAAACATGAGCTAAAGGCAACTACAATTACATATCAATAATCATACTGATCCTCATCCTCATCATTAAAAATAGAACAAAATGCATGTTCAGCAGAACTAGAGCCTCGATGGGAAGAAGAGGCAACTTGAATTCCACTTCCACTTGCATCATCATCAATATCAAGAGCAGAAAGAGAGAGCTCTAAGTCAGGGTTTTCTGCATCCATATCCCACTCTTTATGAGGTCCACTTGTATATTCTTCACCCTTGCGAGACAAAAGGCGAAGGTTTGAATGCACATATACAA
>JASDQU010392616.1:0-10948 GCA_032191745.1 Picea mariana | reverse complement strand
TTTTTTTTGCAAGTGGTGGGATACCTTCGACTAGAGAAATTTATAGGAAGATCATGATAGTGGGCTAATCTGTATTAACTCTAAAAAAATGTGGGTTGAAAGTAAGGAGCCTCATGTTTTCCCAAAACATTGCAACCAAGTGTTTTTTTACCCAGATGTGTTGGATGGGGATTGGTGGTTCGCACTAAGACATGATCCGAAATCTAAACATATTTTTGAGAACAACAATGTTACAATGCCAGGCAAGGAATATAATCAAGGTGATGACAACGAAGATTGATTTCATGTAAATGATTTGTTTGGACATCTATATTTTGGATGTGTCATTTTATTATGGGTTCTATAAAGGAAAATTATGTTTTGTTTTCCTTCATTTTATAATTTTGTTGGATATGAAAAGTTAACAACCATATTCAAAATACATTAAATAGACGTACACGCATAAGATTTGGTTTTGATATATTTTCATTGTCATATTTATTGTTTATTACAGTCAATTTATGTTCTATTGTATTAAAATATGTTTATGTTAACCTTTGAATTACTAATCATTAATTGAGATATCAAAAAGTTGGTGGTGTACAATGGTAAAGATTTATTTTAAATTATATTTTATTAATGGAAAATGAATATATTAAAAAACATTCAAACCTCAAAAATTTTATTGTTTGAGAAAGTCAAAATCCAAATAAATATATACTTACTTTGATGGAACTTTTAAGGACAATTCCAACAAAATAACTTCATGCTACATCTATCGTACTTGTGGTGTACTTGGCATTACCAACTTTGATGGCATTCCCCACCTTAACTAGTGCAACTATCATGGCCTTCACCTATTCCATTCCATCCTTTAGTTTTATAATCATACAAACTTATATTAATAATGATTTTCACATTCTCCTTGAAATAAGTGTCAATATAAGGACATGAAAATTCTAAAAGAGTATTTTTCTAGAGCCTAGTCAAAATTAAAGAAAATTTTAATGATCCATACTTATCTAGAAGTATAGAGTTTTTTTCAAATTTACTAATTCTTAAAATACTAATTATAAAATGTTGGGTGATATTATTTTTTAATAAAAGATTCATAAAGTCTGTATTAGAGTAAAACACTATGAAACCATTTCATCAAAAGTGTATAAATCAAAATGTATTATTATTCTAATTTTAAATTTAATTGAATAAATTCCATATATTATAATAGTTTGATAATGTAAATTAATAAAATCTTTGGAAAAATTAAATATTAATAAAATATAATCATTGTTATTTTAGTAAACAATTATATTATAACTTTGTCTTGTAATCCTTGAATAATAAAAACTAAAAAAATAACATTAGTATTACATCAACATTATTATTAGTGAATAATTATGTTATAATGTTATTATTAGAATATATAAAAAAGACATAAATATTCAAATCACAATCATTTCTCTCATCATATTTAATTATTTTTGTTTATAAACACATTTAATCAACATATTGTATCTTGTTGGACAACAAACAATTCACCTTGATCAACAATTAAACATTATATTACATTAATGGTTATAACTTTTTGCAATCACAATCCAAATTAAACACTTTCATAAAAGTAAAGTTAAACATTATATGGAAACTATAGATTTAAATAAGTGATACATATAAAATTTCATTTAAAAACAAAGAAATAATTAACAATGTTCATCATTAGCATACTCATATTACATTTTATACATCAAACAACAACAACCACAACATTATATGAAAAACATAATATATACTAGTGATATACATATGAATATACATGTCAAACATAAATCTCACCAAGATCTACAATATACATGTCATATATAGATCTCCATTCAAATATAAAAAAATCAATATAAATGCCAATGAGTACCACTACTAGCTAGGTCCACCACTAGAGCTAGGTGCATCATTGTCTTTGTTACCTGAGGTAGAGCCTCTATCAAGAACAATTATCTCATAAACAAATGTCGACATAAGTGCACTATCAAGTGTCTCTATATCAATATCATGAATATGTGCATCAACAATACCCGATGCGATCATAGTTTCCAAAGCATCAGAATCTTGTGACACATGTGGAGGAAGAGGACGAAGAATGGGATCGATGGATTATGACACATGTGGACGAGGAGAAAGACAATGATTGATGGATGGTGAGACAAGCAGAGGAAGAGGGGGAGGAGGGGGAGGAGGAGGATCATACATGGATACAAGTTTAGACCCATGTGGAGGGGAAACATGAGGAGGAGGAGGATCATACATGGATGGATGATTGGTAAATGCAACAACCAACTCATGTGGAGGAGAATAAGGAGGAGGAGAAGGACCATGTGGTGGAGTAGAGGATGTGGATGGATCCGCTAATGAGCTAGATGTAGTGTGATCATGAGAACCATCCCTCAACGTATTGATGAGGTTGACGATACCAAAAATATGAAGCATCAACATCGTCATGTCACTAGGAAAATACATCCATGTAGTAGAGAGCTCCTCTAAATGTAATATGTCTCTATGGGGTACATGTACCATTCTGTGTCTATTCATGACACGACATAGCTCTTCCACCACCTCTAGTCGAACTATCGTATCTGGCTTGCATGGCATGTGGGGTCTTTGTACTACTGGAGGCTACACCTATGACTCCTCCATCACTTCATCCTCATGTTGGGGAGGTGCATCCCCAACATATGTGCCAATATCTGCAAAACAATAGATAATAATTATAAGATAATTGAAACAAAATGTTACAATAAATTACATGTGCATTAAAGAAGACATAAAATATACAAATAGATTGATCAAACCATAATGATAATATTACCTCTCTCATATGTTGTCTCCTTTGTTGTAAATCAGATGTTTGAACATTCTCTCCAATCTATCCATGGATACAGGTACTCTACAATATCGAGGACCTTATCATACTCACTAGACAATACATCAATAATCACCCTTTCCACTGGAGCAATGAGATACTTGGACTGGCCCCTATTGGGAATCAACTACCCCCACATGCACATACGCGCATAAAATTAGGCCTACAAGGAAAGTGGGGTACCGTTGGAAAAGTGGCATGAACCCTCTAAAAAAATAGTGTATCCTCTCAAAATATAGTGTATACAACTTAGACGCGAATGTGAATAATAACATCCCAGACAAAACAGAGTGATGGTGATCTAATGCACGTCAAAACCATCTCAAAAAAAATCCTCTGACCTAATCAATTGGGGCTCCCACAATAAACTATCTACATAATACAACATAGAGAAACTAACGTGTTTCCCATCAGAGCTATACCATGACAGTGAAGAGAGCATATAACACAGACACCTAACTTTCTCTCTCTCAAATGCACCTATCCGCAACTAACCACCTTTAACCTAGAACTCTGAAGCTAAAGGAATAACAATACTGACATATCTTTGCACATATGCTACCTGGGTGTCTCTTACAACAACAGGAGATAGAGTATGGAAATGAGGAAAATACACCCCCCTCATAGATAACCTAATGATGAAATAGACATCCTCCTCCATGGGATGATACAACATATCAGGACTGACCATGAACCCCTGTCTCCCATGATACCAACGTTGTATCAACTATTGTAACACTGCATATTCCCCCCTAAGGGATCTTCCCTCCTTATAAAACTTCAGGAGGCCAATATCCATCAAAAGGTCATATGTATGCTATCAAATAGGGCAAGGGTAAGCCTCCTTATCTCTCTCCCTAGCCTCCCACTCACAGAAAAAAACATACGTCTCAACCTACCGCTGCCCCACCTCCTCCTACTCTCATCATCATCATCTTTGATTCACAAAGAAATATTTTTAGGCACATATATAAAGATAATATAAATTGAAATTATAAAACAAAAACATATATAAATGATGTGTATTTTGAAAAAATCCTTTTTTTTTTTGCAAAAAATCTTTAAAATAAACCAGTGCGCCTCCAACAGCTCATAGGCCCCGTTGTTGGTGCACTATTTCAAAACAACAACACCGCTAAGAGGCACGTCACATAGGAATATCTGCATCGAAGAAATGATTTTAATAGTACTAGTTCATCTCGTTAATAAAGATGCACCACAATTCTAAAATTTATAACACACAATTCCATAGTGCCCTTTGTTAAACTGAATGCACCAGCACGCCATGTCTACTAGAGCACTCAATTACAATGGTTGCACCACTACGTTAAATTTTATAAATTGTTATATTATAGGTGTCGTTAGTTGAGTGAAGTATAATAGTGCGTAATGTTAAATGACACTAGAGTGATTTATTCGATGCATGCATATTTTTTTATAAAGTATGGCGTTGTGTTTTGCATCATGGAGTTATTTTTTGAGTACACCCCGATGATGTTGGTTAGAATTGGTGCACCACTAAGTTAAATTTTATATATCGTTGAGCTAGCGATGTCGTTAATGAAGTGAAATGTGTTAGTGCGAGCAAAAGCCCATTATGCCCCAATTTTGGGGCATTCCAAATGACACACCACTTTGTTTCTAATAATTTATCACGGTGCGCTTGAGTGAATGACACTGATGCGTACATTATGTGATGCACCGGTGGCGACAATTATTGTTTATTTAACACAGTATGCATTGCTTCAGGGCGAGTCGAACCATTCAGGTGCACCGCATGAAATTTAACTTCTTCTTTTTTTTTAATCACAATTTTCAAACTAAATTGTAATTTTGAATGGATGAAAATGAAAATAGGAAGGTAATAAATAATTTACATGTTCTCTTTTTTCCTGAGAAGCAATGGTTGCACCGATGAGATGAAATGAAAATTTGTGGTAATTTCCAAAATTTGGAAATGTGTGGAATCCACCAATGGATCTATTCAAGTCGGTGTAGAGCATTGGAAACATGCGTCTAAGGAAGAAAGGTGAGAATTGGTGTTTGATTGAGAGTTTGAAAGCATGGGATGCACTGTAACAATGAAAATCAGTTTAGTATTTTTTTTTTAATTTACCCTACTTTGGTGTGCTTTTGGAAATTGAGGAACACCATGAAATAATATGCAACAACACCGGTGCGATTTATTCGTTGCATACAATTTTATTATAAAGTATGGATATGTGTCTGAACAATGAGTCTCTAGGGAATTATGTTTTGGGTACACCCAAGAGTGATTGATTAAAATTGGTGCACCGCTAGGTTAAATTTTATATATCATTGAGCTAGCGGTGTGGTTAATGAAGTGTAATGCACCGGTGTAGGTATAATCCCATTGTGTGTCAGTGTTGAGGCATTCCAAAGGAAACACGACTTTGTTTTTTGGTAATTTATCATGGTGCGCTAGAGTTAACAACGCCAGTGTAGACATATATTTATGCATGGACGATGGTTCTCACTATGTATTTAACACAATATGCACTGCTTCAGGGTGAGTCGAACCGTTCCAGTGCACCACATGAAATTTACAAAAAAAAAATGAAAAAAATGCCAAATTTGAAGCTATATTGTAAATTTCATTAGATGAAAATGTACATAGGAAGGTAATAAATAATTTACCTACTGTGTTTTGTTCCAAGGAGGCATGGTTGCATCATTGAGAGGAAATGAAAATTTGTGGTAATTTCCAAAATTTGGAAATCTGTGGAATCCAACAATGGAGCTTATCCAAGTCGTTGTAGAGCACCGGAAATGGGGCATCTTAAGAAAAATGGTGAGCACTGGTGCTTGCTTGAGAGTTTAAAAGCATGAGATGCACTGTAACAATGAAAATCAATTTAGTTATTTGTTTTTATTTACCCTACCTCGATGCGCCTTTAGATAGCTAGGCGTACTTGTGTGTGTGGTTAATGACACTAGTGTGATTTATTCGGTGCATGTAATTTTATTATAAAGTATGGCGATGCTACTGGAATATGAACACAATGGGGCATTATTGTTCATTAACGCATTCATGTGTATTCCTTAAATGGGCACCAATTAAAAACCACCACAAAAATCTCACGCGACTCGTCTCCGCTATGAACAATGATGGGGCATTATAATATTTAAGCACTAGTGTGGTAGTTTTTAGATGCACCGTGGGTCGTATGTTCCATAAAAGAACACTGGAAAAAGGTGAGAATTGATGCTTTCTTGAGAGTTTGAAAGCACGGGATGCACTGTAACCATGAAAATGGTTTGGTATTTTTTTTTTATTTACATACCGCGGTGTGTTGTAAGACATTTAGGCGCACCAACATGTGTTGTTTAGGCTATAAAAAAAATCTTCACAAAAAACGCATGCGACCTACCTCTGCTATGAATAATGATGGGGGGTTGAACATTTAAGCACTGGTGTGGTAGTATTTAGAGGAACATTAGTGCATGTGTTCCATACAGGCATACCAAAAAAAAAATCTGCAAAAACCTCCACAAAAACCTCCATCCACTCGCCACCACTAACAACCTCTGCTATAAACAACTAAGGGAACAATTTTTTGGGGAGGTTCCATAAAAACCTCTGCAAGAAGGTGTTCTCCTTGTAGTGTTGTATTATGATAATTAGAGGAAGGAAAACAATGTTCACTATCCTCTTTAGGTGGGGTGACTCTTCATTGAGCAAATCTCCAAATACAACAACACGGGATAAACATTCCATAACCTCCTATCTCTTTAAATATATTCTCTATAGAAAAAACCCTAATTGCTTGTGGTCCTATCACTAATGGGTACTGGCTACCTATTGCTCCTTTATGAAGTGGTATGTTTTACATTAAATAACTATCCAATACTATCTAATGGGCATTATTCAAAGAGGATGGTTGTAGATAACAATTGACTAACTCCTAGGTAGCCTAAAGTAGGAAAGTTAGGGTAGGACCCTAACATGCCCTCCCCCTTCAAAAGTAGTGTTGTCCTTAAGGCTAAAGATGAGGAAATTGTTGTAGAATTGTAGTTGGTTCCCATGTGGCATATTTTGGCTACATATATTTCCACTGGATCAATACTTCCCATACCATGCATTGGCACAATTGACACTCTCTGACATCCAAGATTTCTTCCTATTGGAGCCAAACAGAGGCTTCTTCATCAAGTTCTAGTAAGCTAGTTTGCATCTTGCACTTCAATCTCATGACCTTCTTTAGATAAACACTTGAAACACAAGATGAATCTTGGAGTGGAATAGAAAATCCAACTTGTAGGCCACTTTTCTAATGCATTGGATGATCTCAAGGGTCCATAGAACTTTGGTGCTAATTTATGAGGTGTTTTGTCTTTGAGTGATATTTGTTTATAGGTTGAAGGTGAAGAAACCCATGATCCCTTGCAACAAACAATGTTTGAAGCAATGTTCGTCTACTTGTTTCTTAATTCTATTATGAGCCATAACCAAATTGTCATTCATAGTGTGGAGAATGGATTCTCTAATGTTAAGTGTGTTATCCACTACTTGAACCTTAGAGGTGCCTAGTAATAGGAAGTGGCTGACAATGGTTTTTTTCCATAGACAACTTCATATGGGGTCATTTTGGTAGCTCCATGATTAGAGATAGTGTACCACCATTCTACGAGGGGAATCCATTGTGCCCATTGGTGTGGTTTTTTAGAAGCAAAGCATTGCATATAGATTTCTAATAACTAGTTGACCACTTTGGTAATTTGATCATTTGTTGGGGGTGATATGTAGTGCTCATGTTTAGATGGTACCTTCAATTTTAAATAACTCCTACCAATTTTTTCTAGTGAAGGTAGGGTCCTCATTAGAGACAATGGGAGTGGGCATGCCATGCAACCTAAAAATATGATGTAGGAATACTTGGGAAACAAAGAAGGGGATAAATGGATGTGGTAAGGCATAAAAATGAGCATATTTGGAAAGTTGGTTGACTACCACCATGATCTTTGATTTGTTTCCCACCCTTGGAAGTCCCACTATAAAATCCATAGAGATGTTAGTCCATATATGTGTTGAGATCAGTAGTGATTTCAATGCCCCTGAAATATTTACTGTCTCACCCTTGTTCCTTTGGCAAGTTCACAAGTTTCCACAAAATCATGGATGTCTATTTTCATGCCTTCCCAAAAGAATGATCACTTAGTTTGTTCATATGTTTTATGAAATCTAGAGTGAAATGTTGTAGGTGATGAATGCAATTCCTCTAAGACCAATGTGCCCTTTATACCTCAATGTATCTTTCTCCCATGTATACCCTTTAGTAGGGTTGAAATCCTCTTGAAGCCTTAGGATAAGTCGAATGATAGTGTCATTTTCCAACCATTTTTGGAGGGCTTCCTTGAGCCAACCTATAATGGGTAAAGATAAGGAAAATTGAGATCCATCCTTGTCAAATTACTAGGGTAAAGCATTAGCCACCCCATTTTCTTCTCCCTTCTTATAGATAATCTGATTATTAATCATACTCTAGCATCTTGGTGACTCACTTATGTTTCCCTAGGGATGATAATATTTACTCAAGAAAGTACTTCAGACTATGATGACCAATCTTGATTTGAAAACATTAGCCTATGAGATATAGAAAAGCCAAGTCGCAATTGCATGAAGGATGACCATCATCTCTTTCTCATATGTAGATTTACCGAAGTTACAATCACAAAATTACATCCTTAACTTGGACAATCCTTATTGTGACATATCACTATAACTATTTCCTTATAAAATCTACTATTTCCTTATAAAATCTATATAACATGAAATCAAAATTATTAAAAATATTATACTAAAATGAATAAATATGCTATCACATAAAAGTGAAAACTTACATTATAAACAACTTTTATATGGGAAATTGTGTGAGTGCATATAATGTTTTATAAACTACTTTACTTTAACTTCCTAATCAATAGTAATATAAAATCATTTATGTTCTAAGACTTTTGCGATCATTGTTTTGTTCAGAGAGTTCTTTCGGATCCATCGCATAGGTTTTATGTTTTTCAGTCATTGGATTTGGGACAAAGGAGCTCAAGTAATGCGCAGATCAAATAGAGACAAGAGAAACATCAACGACACAACAGAAAATTGGGATTCACTCTCCTACACAAATCCTATTTTGGCACACATTTGGCAACTCCTCCCGGGATCCACTCTCTGACAAATTTGGAAGGAAAGAAACAAAATAATCTTTCACTCCAAGGCCTCCTCACCAGCCCTAACTTGGGAGAAAATTGTCACGCTCATCAAAGAAACTATTAGAAGCAAACCATGGAAACCAGAGGACCTAAAATGCACTCCGGAGGAGCAATTCATACTTCAGAGCTGGCAGCCTAACCTGACTAATCAACTTGCGGTAACTGCACCCAAATGCCAGCACAATAGCCCAACCACCTGGTCCCCTCCTCCAATAGGATACATAAAGATCAACTTTGATGGGGCATCCAAAGGGAATCTGGGACCTGCGGGATATGGAGCCACACTCATAAACTCTAATGGCGAGATCCCATGCCTGGTAGCAGGATACTTGGGGAAAAGCACAAACAACGCGACAGAGCTCACTGGCCTTTTACAAGGTCCCCAAGTAGTAATTGATAACCACTGCCACAAGCTTATCCTCGAGGGGGACTCACAAATTATCATTCAGCTAATCACCAAGATTCTCCATGGGGAAAGCCCGATGAAAATTTCACCCAGTTGGAGACTCTTAGGACTGCTAGAGGGATTCCGGGCCCTCCTCAGAACCAACCTCAACATCATGCCCTCCCATGTGAGAAGAGAAGCAAACAAGGTAGAATATTGCTTGGCAAATGAAGGGGTAGCAATGGAGAGGGAACACATCTACTGGGAGGCACACATCTCTGAAATCTCAGATATCTCAGACCGATGTCAAGCTCTTGCCCACAAGGATTTACTAACCCCGGATGGGGTGCCATGCCGAGCAGATTGGCCACGCGGTGGAGAGCTTGGCAGGGCCTTAAATACAGGCCACTGACTCCCATCTCCTCACCATTAAGATGGGAGCAAGCCCAAGCATCCAAGCCTATGGGAAGAGGCCTCTCACGCGCGTGAAGAGGACGAATGCACAGGGCACTAGGGGGATAGCCTTAATGGCTAATTCTGTCATGGTCATCTTGATGTTTATTAGGGGTTCTGGATGGAATACAATGCATTTTGAATTCGATCAGCTGAAGTCTGAAATTTCCGAGCACTGGTTCAGAGCTATCCACCAAGTTGGCGTGTTGGTTATAGTTCTGATCATCTCCATGCCGAGAGCAAGAGGCCGGCCTCGTAGAGGTGCGACATGGTATGCATTTGATGCTCGCAGGAAGAGACAACAAAAATTTGAGAGGGCATTGTCTATAGCTCGGACACAGAGAGCCTGTAAGACTAGAAATCCTAGGATGCCTCCCATGGCCTATGTGGAGGAGATTGCTCCGAAAGAACCCATCCAGGTTCCTCAGGAACACCTCCTCTTCACTGTTTCAGATAATTGGAACCCGCTAACCTACTTTCCGGACGAAGCTAAGCCACGGGTCGTAGAGACGCCGCACAGTGACAAGGAAGGTGACCCAACAGAGGAACCCGCTACTTGCTATGTCAAAGAAGAAATCCTGGATGGCATGGAAGTGATGACAATTTTAACAGCAGGTGAATTCTCAAGGGAAGCGGACCACCAGGAAGCTCAACTAGGCCAACAAGACAGGCGAGCGACTGGAGAAATATAGGAGAGTAGGGTAAGGGAGGGTGGCAGGGTATTGAAACCACGTCCCCTCTCTTTCATGCAGGAAGTATGACATGTTCAACTTCCATTCCTCCACCCAGAACACCTGGAGCTGATATTTGGAACAAGAAGCCTGGTGGAAGACCAAATTCAACATGCCCTCCAACTCAACCAACACCTCGACATGTTGTATGATGCCTATTCCAACACGTCACCAGGACGACGGTGCCCAACATGTACACAACCCTTTGCGCCCCCAGCCAGGACAGGAAGGACTGAAGCAAATAATGGAAACACT
>JASDQU010392611.1:8735-19683 GCA_032191745.1 Picea mariana | reverse complement strand
GAAATATTTATTTGATCAGCCAAATCTAAATGCCAGACAACGCAGATGGTTATAATTTCTAAGAAAATATAACTTTGATATAAAGCATATCAAAGGGAAAGAAAATAAAGTGGTTGATGCACTCAATAGGAGGGTGCATGAACTACATGCTACAGCCATCAACGTGTACCAAACTGATGTTAAAATAAAAATTCTCGAGGCTGCAAATACAGATCTGCAGTACAGAGAGTTGGTAGCAATGCTACAACAGGGTAAGATACTTAGGAAGATGGATATTTATAAGTCGGGAGTAGATGGAATACTGCTGCACAAGAACAGATTTTTTGTACCAAATGTACAGGACTTAAAATGTATAATTGTGCATGAGATGCATAATGCTCCTTATGTAGGGCACCCCGGATATCAGAAAACCATAACAGCGGTCAAGAGACAATATGTTTGGCCAGGTATGAAGAGAGAAATTGTAGAATACACACTAGGTGTATGGAATGCCAGAAAGTTAAAATAGAATATAGGCACCGAGCAGGATTGCTACAAACTTTGCCCATTCCTGAATGGAAGTGGGAAGTGGTGACAATGGATTTTATTATGGGATTGCCTAGAACATGAGAGCTACATGATTCTATTATGGTAGTGGTGGACAAGCTCACAAAAGCTGCCCATTTTATTCCACTAAAAACTACTCACAAGGCAACCAATGTTGTTGATATTTTCATGAGGGAAGTGGCACGATTGCACGAAATTCCTAAAACGACTGTGTCTGACAGAGACCCAAAATTCACCTTGAATTTATGGAAATGATTGTTCAAATAATTCAGACCGAATATGAACTTTAGTACCGCTTATCATCCCGAGTCTAATGGACAGACAGAGAGGGTGAATAGGGTGATAGAAGATATGTTGAGAATGTATGTGATGGACAAACCATTGAAATGGGAAGACTACCTACACTTGGTAGAATTTGATTATAACAATGGGTATCAGGCATCATTGAAAATGAGTCTGTTTGAAGCACTTTACAGCAGTAGGTGAAATACTCCAGTAAGCTGGGATAATCCAGCTGATAGAACAATAGTCGGGCCAGAGTTTCTCAAGGATATGGAGGACCAAATGTTAAAAATTAAGCAGAATTTGAAAACTGCACAAGATAGACATAAAAGTTATGATGATAAAAACATAATCCACAGAGAATTCAAAGTGGGTGATCATGTTTCCCTGAAAGTAAAAGCTAATAGGAGTTCTCTGAAGTTGGGAAGCTGCTCCAAGTTAGCAGCCAAATTTTGTGGACCATTTGAAATCCTAGAAAGGATTGGTCTAGTTGCTTATATGATTGCATTGCCTGCATCTATGTCTATTCATAATGTCTTCCATGTATCATTGCTAAAGAAATATATACCCGATGCTAATCATGTTATTAATTGGAATGTTATTCAGGTGGAGCAAGAAGGCGCTTTCCAAGTGCATCCGGTGCGCATCCTGGATTGAAAAATCAAACAACTCTGGAATCGAGCCATAGGGCTTGTAAAGGTCCAATGGACCTGGTATGGACCTGAAGATGCTACTTGGCAGCACGAGGATGCAATGCGGGTAGAATACCCGCATATTTTTGAATAATTTTGAGAATTTTGTTGTATATGGGTACATGATGCACTGAGGACAGTGCATAAATAAGGGGAGGGGATTTTAATATTCCTTGGTCGAACCCAAATGTAANATTTTGTAATACACCTTTCATGGCATGGTGCGTGCATATACCACACAGTAAAAAGATGTAATGTACACATTTCTGAATACTGCACGTAGTAACTAAGGTGCGCGCAACCTTAAAGATAGAGGATACAATGCGCAGTAACTAAGTGCGTGCAATATTAAGGTCATCGAACCTTTGTGTATATAATATGCATTATAGGCTGGTGAGCCAGTATTATAAGATGGAATGCTTATGTTTTGGTATTAGGTCGGAACGCCTAGATGTCAAGGGCTAATGCGCCTGCTTTGTACATGACTCATGATTAATATAAAATACATCACTGCGTGCAGACCGACCATGATAAAAGAGATGGGGGACTGAACTTCACCAGTTAGGGAAAGGAAGGGACAAAAGTCAAGGGAATATTATATTAATATTCCATAACATAAAGTATGGATAATTAGTTTATCCTAAGTCCTAAAGTTGGGGACAAGTGGACAAAAGTTTCTTCCAATATGACAAGTTTCAAGTTAGGGACATGCATTCATATCATGGGGAAACTTAACTCAGGGAGAGTTTTTCACAGAGGGATTTTTACGAAGGGGAAAAAGGGGAAAACCAGCAGGAAAAGGATGATTTCTTTGGACAGAGAGTTCACAGTGATTCCAAAACACACTCAGTTATCCATTCAATGACTCCATGACCATTTCACTCATACATTCCATTATCCTTGAGACAACCATTCCACCTTTTCAAATCCTGTTTCCCGTCCCTTTTGGTTGGTGTACCTGGTTAGCTTGGAGCGAGATTGAAGAAGCAGGTTGTCAGGACCGTGAGCAGTTCTCTGGGTGAGAGAATTGTTGGGGATTGATTTCTGTTGGTGCTAAACTGTAACTACAATGCTCTGAGACTTCCGGTCCGGCATGTTGCTAAAGCCCTGGAAGGGAAGTGGGGCAACCGAGGGACTGTTGAGCAGAGAAGGGGCACACTTCCTTGGGTGGGACAGGCATGTGGGGAATGAGAGGTTGTAGGCTGTTAGTTGAGTGAGCACTTGACACAGAGTCTTTTCTATTGTCCATGATCCTTAGCCTAGATAGGAATCCCTTTACCCTGGGTGGAGTTTAGTCCCAGCTTGGGGGTGATTCACTGTTGAGAGTGATGAACAGTGTAGTCTATGGCTGGGAGGTTCGTGGATGGTATGTAAGTTGGTGACAGTCTTTCTAAGATAAGTACCAATTTTATGATATATGGATATGTTGTTTTGTTATTTGCATGCCCATGTTACGATTTTATCATATATGCGATTATGTTTTCTTGTGTGCTTATGGGTAATTTCCTGTAAATGATGCATATCGGTAATTACTGTTATTTTAATATAAAATTTGTATGTTACATAAAGTAATTGTTGTGTATGTTTATATGTAAATCTTCTGCGAGCGTGCTGTATGCATATGTTTTAGTTGCATGCAGTCTAAAGAGTAAATTTATGTGGCATTGCTTAGTTGGCTACTGGATATGCTACTGTATGTTTCATAGTATGGGAATGAAAGTGTTCCCTAGAGTAGCATGGCCTGATCTGATGGCTGGGAATGTTACCGACTGGCGTCAGAGCATGAGTGGTTTCTCTGGAGTGGCGTACCCCGACCTCAGGTTGGTCGGGGGGATCGTTACAATGTTCCTTTCATCAAAGATGAGACTGTTAAAATTCATAGGTATCTGAGTGGACTGCCATATTCCATCGGTGACAAGATCTAGTATGATGATCCTAAGACTATCGAATAAACCACAAGAAGGGAAAAATTCTTATATGAGCAGCAAGGAGAAAAGCCTATTTTTTGGAAGGCATGGGAAGACAAGAAGAAATTCAAGATGGATTAGAGGAGGAAGGGAACTAAGCCACCCTTTTTCAAAAACACTCCTTAAGGACAACCATATTTTAGAGATCCCAAGAAGGCATAAGTAGGTGGAAAAATGCCAAGACAACCACCTATGGAATGTTGGGGTTGTAAAGGAAATCATAGGTACAGAGATTGCCCCCACAGAAGTGACAAAGTGAGAATTGTCCACAATTTTCAATAGACAAAAATAGTGGAAGACATGGGCAATATAATACCAAGGATCTATGCAGCCTTGGACAACAAACAAGATGAGTTTTAGTCACATATGATTGAAGTTGAAGTTATGATCAATAACCATGCCTTTACTATTTTAATTGACTCAGGGGCTAGTCATAGTTATATAGATCCTAGAATGGTGGAAAGTTTTCAATTGCCAAGAAACAAGAATGGAAAATCTTGGTTAGTGCAGATGGCTATAGGAACCAAAAGAAAGGTTACTGATTTAGTTAAGTCTTGTCCAGTGAACATGAACGGACTGAGCACAAGGGTTGAATTGAACATTTTACCTTTAGGTTCCTATGTCTGTCTAATTGGGATGGATTGGTTGGACCAACACCATGCCATATTAGATTGTCATAACAAGGCATTCACTTGCCTGGATGAGGAAGGGAATCGAAGAATAGTCCAAGGAATTGACAGATCAATTTTTGTCAGAGAGATCTCAGCAATGCAACTCAAGAAGCGCTACAGGAAAGGATGTCAATTATTTTTAGCCCACATGGAGGACACATATAAGGATAAAGTATCAAATCTTTATGACCATGTAGTATTAAAATATTTTGAAGAGTTATTCCAGGAGGTACCAGAACTACCCCCGAAGAGAGATATTGACTTCTCTGTAAACCTAATGCCTGGAGCAGCTCCAGTGTTGAAAACTCCTTACAAAATGAGTACGCCAGAGCTGAAAGAACTGCAATTGCAGCTTGAAGAACTTCTGAAGAAGGGGTATATACTCCCAAATGTGTCATCTTGGGGTGCCCCAGTCCTGTTCGTTAAGAATAAAGATAGTATGTCGAGATTTTGCATCGATTTCAGACAACTGAACAAAGTAACCATTAAGAACAAGTATCCTTTTCCAAGGATCGATGATCTCTTTGATCAGTTAAAGGATGCCAAGATATTTTCAAATATATATCTCAGGTCAAGATATCACCAGGTAAGGATAAAGGATGAAGACATCAGCAAGACCACCTTTAGAACAAGTTTTGGTCATTATGAATTCATAGTGGTTCCATTTGGGTTAACAAATGCAGCCGTTGTTTTCATGTGTTTAATGAATGGTGTATTCAGAGAATACTTGGACAAGTTTTTCATAGTCTTTTTGGATGACATCCTGGTGTATTTCAAGTCGGAGGAAGAGCATGAACAAGATCTGAGTATGGTGTTGCAAGTGCTAAGAGAGCACCAACTATATGCCAAATTGAGAAAGTGGTCATTTTATCAAAACATAATTCATTTTTTGGGGCATATAATTTCAAAATATGGGATAGTTGTGGATCCTGAGAAGATAAAATACATTAGAGAATGGACAATGCCAAAGAATCTAACATAGGTCAGATCCTTTATGGGTCTAGACAATTCGTTGCAGGGTTCTCAAGGATAGCTCATCCTATCACTTCCTTGCAAAGGAAGGAGAAGAATTTTCAATGGACAAAAGAGTGTGAGAGAAGCTTCCAACAATTGAAGCAGTTGTTAACCAGTGCTCTAATATTGAGTATTTCAGATACGAATGAGGATTCCGTGGTTTTCACAGATGCATGCAAAGAAGGACTGGGAGGAGTCCTCATCCAGAATGGGTTTGTCATATGTTATGAATCCATAAAATTGAAAGAGCATCAAAAGAACTATGCCACTCATGATTTGGAGTTGGCAACCATAGTGCATGCTGTGAAGAAATGGAGGCACTACCTCATAGAAAGGAGATTCAAACTGAGGACAAACCATAACAGTCTGAAGTATTTGTTTGAAAAACCAACCTTAAATGCTAGGCAGAGTATATGGTTGGAATTCGTTTGTGAATATGACTTTGATATCAGGCATATCAAAGGAAAGGAGAAAAAAGTGTCTGATGCACTCAGCAGGAGAGTACATGAACTACATGCTACGACCATTAGCATGTATCAAACTAATATTAAAGGTAGGATTTTGGAAGTTGCAAATGCAGATTTGCAGTACAAGGAATTGATAGAAAAGATAAAACAAGGCAAGATGCTACAAAAAGTGGAAGATTATAAATTGGAAGTGGATGGAACACTCATGTACAAAAATAGAATTTATGTACCTAATTCTCAGGAAGTGAGAATTATGATTTTGAAGGAAATGCATAATGTGCCTTATGTTCGGCACTCTTGATATCAGAAAACAGTGGAAGCAGTCAAAAGCCATTACTTTTGCCCAGGTATGAAAAAGGAAATTGCAGAATATATCACCAGATGTATGGAGTGTCAGAAGGTCAAGGATAAGCATAGGCACCCATTTGGGTTGCTACAACCATTTCCCATTCCTGAGTTGAAGTGGGAAGTGGTGACAATGGATTTCATCACAGGATTTCCTAGAACAAGCAAGCAACATGATTCCATCATGGTGGTGGTGGATAAGATTACGAAAGATGCTCATTTTATTCCATTAAAGACCACTCACAAGGAAACTCATGTTGTCTATATCTATATGAGGGAAGTAGCAAGGTTGCACGGTATTCCCAAGACAATTGTGTCTCACAGAGACCCAAAATTTACCTCAAAATTCTGGAAAGGGTTATTCAAAGGGTTCAGAACGAATCTGAACTTTTGCACTGCTTATCATCCTAAGTCTGATGGGAAGATAGAGAGGGTAAACCAAGTGATAGAAGACATGCTAAGTATGTATGTGATGGAAAAACCATCCCAATGGGAAAACTACCTACACTTGGTAGAATTTGCCTACAACAATGGGTATCAAGCATCATTGAAGATGAGCCCATTTGAAGCACTTTATGGAAGAAAGTGAAACACCCCAGTAAGATGGGATAACCTAGCTCATAGAGAAATAGTTGGGCCAGATTTGTTCAAGGAAATAGAAGAGAAAATGATGAAGATTAAGAAAAAATTGAAAGCTACCCAAGACAGGAAGAAAAGTTATGTTGATAAAAACAAAACCCACAGAGATATTAAAGTGGGAGAACGTGTTTTTCTTAAAGTGAAAGTTAATAGAAGTTCCCTGAAACTGGGAAACTATTCCAAGTTGGCGACCATATATTGTGGGCCATTAGAAATCTTAGAGAAGATTGGGCCAATTTCATATATGATTGCATTGCTTGCATCTATGATTGTGCAGAATATGTTTCATTTTTCATTGCTTAAGAAATATATACCTGATGCTAATCATGTTATTGATTAGAATATGATTTAGGTGGAGCAAGAAGGAGTCTTGCAAGTGCATTTGGTGCACATATTGGACTGGAATATAAAAAATCTCCAGAATTGAGCCATGGGTCTTGTAAAGGTCCAATGGACTTGGTACATTCCTGAGGATGTGACATGGGATCATGAGGACGCTATGCAGGCATAATACCCATGTCTTTTTGAAGATTTTGGAAATCTTGTTGATGATGTGTAAATAAAATGCACCGAGGACATTGCAAAAATAATGGGAGGGGATTGTAACACCCTAAGGATGATCCCCAATCATTTTATGAATTGTAAACATGTTTTGTAGGTTGGTGAGTCGAGCAATTGTAATATGGTAATCTTATGTGTTAATAGGCCAGAGAGCCTAAGTGTTAAAAGGCTAGGAGCCTGTTTTGTACATGTAAATATTCATAACATTAATATAAACACATCGCTGTATGTAGACCGACCATGAAGAAAGAGTGATGGGGAGCTAAGCTTCCACTAGGTAGGGAAGGGGAGGGGGCTAATTGTTTGGGCCTAGGGGCTAAGCTAAGGGGCTTACCTCTAGAGGAATAATATTTTAATATTAATTTCTAAAGACTAAGGTGGACATGATGAGTGCTATCCTAAGTTCTTAGAAAGGGGACATATGCTAAATGGAGTGCATGCTACCCCAGAAACACAGGTGTCGACCTGGGTTCATGCATTTAAAACCAAAGAGTCAAACTGTGTTGGGGGGGTTCACTTGCCATTATGCCATCCTCCGCCTGAGTTCATTGGTAGTCCTCCACCTAAACTCGTTTTTCCTCTGCGTTGGACCTCTGCATACTCACACATCTCTGAAACCAGAAAACATGAAGCCAACCTTTGTTGCTTGCTGTGAATCTTGATGTATCCTGTAATCACCTTAACCGTGTTGTGTCTTAGCATTGGTTTTTTTCATTTTTGGTTCCCATGCCCATTTCCTATTGTTGTCTTCCTTTTTCCTGAGGGGTGTTGATAAGTGGTTGTTTTCCTCACCTGGTTGGAGCTGAGTGAAAGGTTTTCTGAAGAAATAGGTTGTTAGGACTGTGGTTGAAGAGGCAAGTTGTCAGGCCTATGAGAAACTCTATCCAGGTGAGAGAGTGTGTTGAAGAGGAGAGATTTCCTGGACAGAGTCCTGTAGCTACTACAGAGCTCTGAGAATTCTGGTCCGATCTTTTGTGGAAGCCCAAGGTAAGGGAGGTTGAGCAGCCAATGGACTATGTGACAGTGATGGTGCATACTCCTGGGGTGGGATAGGCATGTGGGGAATGAGAGTCTGTGAGCATTGGATGTAAGTGGATCCGGGGATATAATCCTTCCTATGAAATTGTGTGACTTCCTTGTTGACCTTGCCTATCCTAGGAATCCCTTGCCCAGTGGAGCTTAGTCCCAACTCAGGGGTGACCTATTGTTGAGAGTGATGAGCAGTGTGGTCTAAGGCTGGGAGGTTCATGGAAGGTATGCACACAGTTTGTGGATTTTACTCCAGTTAAAAAATAAGTATCATTTCCATGCTTAATTATATATGTTATGCAGGTTTGTGTCTTTGAAATGTTATCATGTATTCCATTGCATGTATGAATTACTATTAATTCCATGAGAGTCTTTATGGTAGAAATATCTCTGGGTTGTTTAATTAAAACTCATTAAATATGCATTATATATATATATACGTATGTATGTTCCACGTAGTAGCATTTCCCGGGCTTGTAGAAGGCTGAGGATGTTACAACGAACCATGTCCTATTGGCATTCTAAATAAATGGCTCTAATCTATTCATATTCCTTCTATATCTTCTGAATCACCCATCGGAGTGTGTTCACTCCAATATTTCCAACACACTCTTATGGCCTCAGTCCGATGACATACCCCTCTGACATATTAGATGGTCTTGGGAATCAGGCAGTCTATGGCTAGGATTTCTTTGGAGTTTCTCAATTACACGAGGTTTAATGACATCTTAAAATTTCTTTGTATTTGAGAAGGTGGATCCATAAAACATCGATGACTGTCAGGAATCATGGAAAACCTATGATCGATGACCAAGATCAATCCTTGGATTATTCCTATTGGAGTACTTTAACCCAGGATACTCCGATGACCCTACTGTGATTGACGACTCATATCCCTCAACGCCCATCCCGATTGATCCGAATATTCCACTCAATGACATTGGTGTCTCATACCTGCACGACATATAACATCCTTTCTTATAACCTTTTTTACTCAACCATGTAGGGCCCATGATAGATCAAAAACTATCATTCACTATGACTACCCTCTGATCAATGGTCCAGATCAATCCTTAGAGTGCCTTCCTCTCTAGGACTTCAATCAACACTCCTCTGATGAATGGATTAGATCTCTCCATATTTAGATCAAATGGATCATAATTTGACACTTGTCCCAAGGTTCAGACTGATAGGGACCACACTCATTCCCTCTCTAAAAATGTAGGTTGTCACATGTCCTCCTTGTACACGTAGGCTCTTTTCATCAATGTGACATCAACATGATGTCACCCTTCCTCAGAATCATGTCTAATGGTTTCCATATTGATCAATGGTTTCAATGACTCTGAAATATTCTATGATAGATCGATGACTCTCATCAATTCAAAATCTCATCCCAACCTTAGGATACGATCATTTAGATATTGGGCTCCGAACACTGCTTTGATCGATGATTTCCACGTTCCCACTTTACGTCTTTTGGCGTCAAACCATCGTATATTACCACCTTCATTAAGCAGTATTCCCCTTTAGTGTAGTGCGAGAGTCAAGTGTGGTTTCCAAAACACTCTCGGGGTTGCGTTGTTCCCTTAATCATCGTCACATGTCCTTTGGTGGTATTTAAATTACCAATCCTTGGGGTTGCCTTTATGTTAAATCCTGAGAACTTTAATTTTTCTCTATCAACGTGGATCGATCATCCTTTGTTGATTAAAAATCAACATTTAATCCTTGATTCACTGGTTCATGCACACAAGACTTTGATCCAACAGTTTAGAATTAATTTATATGAGATCTGACGGTTCGATTCCTTGGTCACATGTAGTGAGAATATCCCTCCAACTTTGATACAACAATTATCATTAATCAATGGAATGATATGACGATTAGAAACAACCCATCCTTGGAAATCTCTCATATGTGAGGGACCCCAACAAACGGCCAGGATTATTTCAGTGTGTCGAATTCGACAGATGTGATTATTTCTAGGGAAATGACATGGGATATTTTAGTTTTAACAGTCCACTTCAGGACTTAGATAAATTTGGGTCTTTCTTATATACTTTTTAAGGCTTACCAAGCCTTAAGGAATGTATGCAATCCTTCTCTAACAACTAAGGCTTTTATCATCCCCATGTAGGTAGGGAATCATGCCCTGCACACTGTCCATACCTGGACAAGGGAATTTCCAACTCATGTCGGCTAAGCTACGCCATATTTCAACTAAGAAGATGTACAAAAATATATAATTAAAACCAAAAACATCAATTCAAGTATAAATTCATCTAATATCAAATTCACTCTGTTAAGCCCTAATGTTGGCTCATTACCCCTTAATTGGGGCATATTAGATTAATAATGCTATTTTATTTATGTCGGCTTTAGGCCATTAGTTGTAATTTAGATTAGTAATGTTATATTAATTATGTCGGCTTTAGGCCATTATTTGTAATTATACCTCCTAGTCTCCTATATATACCAAGGAGACATATTCATTTTGAATCATCTTGTACTTGAACATTTAAGTGGGGTAAAAGGAGGTTTCCCCCTCAAAGAGGATTATTATCTGAAATTATCTCTTTTTCAAGGCATTGAGTACTTTTCCTGAGGTTTTTCTATGCTATATTGATGTTTGGTTCTTAACATATGGTATCAGAGCTCAAGGTCTTGGGGTTTCGCTGCTACATATGAGACACTGTGGAATTTTTTCTATAACTCTTTTTCTACAATGTTTC